>JAQPPZ010003894.1:0-125393 GCA_028583015.1 Wollemia nobilis
CTTATTGTGTGTTTGGTTGTTCTTTTGTTTTTGACACACTCAAGGAGCATGTTTTTTATTTTATTTTATTATTTTTGTTGTTATCTGCTTATTTTTAATTGGGTTTGTGTGTTTGTTTGCTCCTTGAGTGTGTCAAAGGTGGTAGGCCAGGTCCGAGTCCTGGGTATTTTTGGTGGAATGGATACCCCTACCTCCTTGGGTCTTACCCGAAAGTGGCATCCCTTTTGGGATGTTTTCCACAAAAAAAAAAAAAAGATAAAAAGGATAGAATAAGAAACTAATTACTTAAATAAATGAAAAAAAAAACATTTGGAAACCAATTATTTAAATTTATGTTTTGAAAAAAAATAAAAAAAGGATATTTCAAAACAAATGTGGTGAGCTTGTGGAAATACGGGAGACCTACAAAAAATGTTAAATGGAGATGCCTCCTCTAGAGGGCTGAATGGGTGGAAGCTAGAGTGTTGTTCCTACAGATTACGACTAAAAAAATATTGTCTGAATTAACAAGAGAAAACGAAAGATAGAGCATTTTTTAGACACTAAAACATCAACAATCTGATTATGTGACTACAAACACTGATCGCATTGACACACACAACCTCCAGGTCAGCCCCCAGAGGTCAAACAATGGTCCTAACCACTCTCACAACAGTTTTGGAAGGTCAGGAGTCAATTTGGCACCTTCAGGCACTCTGCTTCCTACTCGTTCCACCCAAGGACGATTACAAACTTCTATTCACCCCACATAGGGATGATTACAAACTTCTATTTGCCCTACCTAGGGACGATTAGCATTATTCACTCCAGGGTGGGGCGAATAGTAGGTTTGACGGGTAAAAAGTCAAATCTTGACAAATGGCAGCTCAGATCCGCCACTTAACCCTTCCTTCATTGAATGGGAGTGTGAGTGAGTATTTTTGAGCATTAGAGGTAGTTACAGAGGTAGTCATGAAGCCCCTAATTAGGGAGGAATCTCCTCCCTCCTAGGAAGGCATGATTGCCAAGTGGTGCCTCTGCATGCTCATCCAAAGAGACCTCCAGGTCTATAAATTGGTGAGTTTTCTCACCACAAAATATACAGAGAAGGAGCATTTTGAGCAATGAAGTGCTGTCATTTTACTTCCACACACACACCTTTTGATTTGTGCCTTTCGCATCCTTGATCTCTTTTGGAAGAGAGGTCATAGGGTGGTTATTGGAAGCGCAAATCCGGAACCAAAACCCGACATTTGGCCACAACATCCTACCAAATTTTTTGACAACACCCCACAAGATATTTTGGACCCATCCCAAGTGGATTGGTGCTAAAATCAGGCCCCAAATGGTGGGCGTCCTGCCCCGGGCGCCCCCCACACTACTATAGTCCTAATCGCCCCGCCCCAGAGTGATTAGAAATCTATGGCATATTTCCCTTCTGTTATTTTTGCATTCAATTCTATGCTACTTAGATAGGTTTTCATTTAAATTTCACATTGTTTTGAGCAATTTTGATCATGTTTTTATCATTTCTCGCCTTTACTAACATGCAGGTAGCGTCATCAAATTCCTAGTGATAGAGGCCAAATTGGGAAAATATGACCTTCTGGGTCTTCCCAAAATACCCCCAATTAGCCAAAACCAACTTTGCAAGTGATTTGGAGCTTCCTAGATATGACATTTGGGACCATGCCTTTTGATGTTTTTGTTGTAGGTCTATTCATCCCGTCCCAGAGTGAATACAAATATGTGAGGAATTTCTTGACTGTTCCATTTGCAATGTTTTCTTTGTGAGGTTTTGATGCCCCTATCAAATTTTTAGTTCATTTGGAGCTATGCTAGTTATCATTTTATTTACATCTTGCTTGCACTAATTGAAGGCATGGGGATTGCATGTTTTATTTTATCTACAGGTGCTACTAACTATTTTCTATTTCCTTGAATGTAGGATCAGGACATTGGAGGAGTAGAAAGGAGTCAACATTCATATTCACAAGTTGCGGTGACATTTTGGTCCGCCCATCTTACATGTGGGCACGCGAAAGAAGGATGGCTATCCATGGATGTGACAAGAAACATATTTAACACTCCTATCCCTTAAAATGGAAGGAGACATATTGTAACATGACTTTAAAAGCATATCAATAAATAGGGTTGTATTCCATATTGCTTTTATCTCATGTCGATTCGTTTATGTTCTTTCCTTTCATGCAATTTTCAATACGTAGGCTTTTAGCATTAAGTTTGGTTTCACACGCATCGTACTTGGAATTTTCCTTTTTGTTTTTGTATCCTCATGCTTCCAGTGGTGATCACAATGGGACCCTGGTCCTCTATTTTTAATATTAGAAATATGATCAAAACTTGATTGTTTTTGCTTGCAGGTACCAAGTTTTCAAATGTTGGACTGTTGTTCGTTCCAACCTATGGCGAATATAGAGCTGGAATTCGTCTTACCCAGGGATGAATGGCCATTTGCCCCACCCTATGATGAATACAGTCATGTTATTCATCCCACCTAGGGATGAATAGCTGTCTGTGCATTTTTAGGATAGAAACTCAGAACCAACAGATTTGGGCAGAGAAGAGGTAAGGGTCTTGAACTCCTTCTGGCATTTTATGTTTTCTATTTCCTATTTTTTTGGTTCTTTGCTTGCTTAGGAAAAGTTGCACTGCATGTTTATTTTCTTTCATGCAAAATAAAAAGAACCCCACACATCACGTGGTGACATAAACACCAAGGATCTCATTGTAAAACCCTAGCCCTTGATCAAAACCAATGGTGGATTTCATCACCACCTTGGCTTGAATTTTGTATTCATAACCCTGATCGCTACTGTTGCTAGACATAAATCCTAATGAAAGCTGATCGAGTGTAGTTGGGGTGATTCCCAGTGCATGAGGATAAGTCTTCTATGGTAGGTGTCAAAAATAGGGTGATTCCCCTTCTGTATCGCCTACGTTCCACGTCCCATCTACTCTCACGTACTAACAATTTCCCTCACGTAAGGGCGGGTATATAGAGAGGTTGGTATATCGGCATGGAAATGGTATATCAAAGGGGAGACCATTTTTGGGAGCCATAAGAGCCATCATATTGCATTTAAACATTCTTTACAAAAGCTTTCAAAACAAAATCAAAACACACTAAACCAGGTTTAGACCACACCTTTAATCTTTAAAATGAGATAATCATTGTTTTGCATGTGTGATATTTTTTGTTTAGTGTAGCATAAAAATAAAAAAAAAAAAGAAGCACCACCATGGTGTACACCCGTAGCCAAGCCCAATCAAGGGTGGAAGCTACAGAGAGTGTACAAGGGGGGACAAGTCACCTCCGCTATAGCCCCAAGGACTTGGTCATTCCACCTTGGTGGCCTATCCCCCAAGAGAGCCCACATCATTCCATTTCAGAATGGGACTATAGGGGCACCCCTTCACGGGGTACTCCCGTACAACATAGACCCTTTTAGGAGTCCTTACATGTTGCACTCAATATAAATGAGAAGGCTCCCTTGGAAGCTTGGTATGAGTGGCCACCATGCGATGAAGTGCTAGAACAGTAGAGGGTCCATGAGGAGAGGCCACATGATTATGTCATCCCTCCTTTACCCCCCATCATTTTTAGGAACAATAGACAAAATCCAGAGCACAAGGTGCTTCAAATAGGGTGAGCCAACTCTGCCCGCCCCTTTCATATATATGAAAGGGAGCATGAGGAAGATCATTACATTCCTCAAGAGCAATACACAGCGTGGGAGCAATGCGCCTCTGCACCTGCTATCTACCAGAATCACCTACCGATGCCAGAGCCTCAAGTGAATGCCACCAACCTCGATAGAGGGAAGTGACCTATAGAGATCTTTGATCATCATGACCGAGATAAATGCATAGGAGAGGCATCTAGGCCTCCTAGAACCAATATGGTGAAACAAATCGACCTGGAAGTCACCAGACATGCCGCCTACCAAGCATAGATTATGCATCTTGAGCAAGACCAATAGCAGCTAGAGCATCTATATCACCTTAGCAAAGAGCGCATTTGATGCCAAATAGATGAGCGCATTCGGCACCATAACATTGTTCCCGAGAGGGTTCCAACCCCTCGCACCCAAATAGCAGAACCATATGAGAGGTGCAACCCCTTGGTATGAGACAGGTCTCCATGACCTTACCAAGTGCTACCTCCAAGACCTCCTAGACCTGAGTGGGAGGCCACTCCCAGGAACAACGATGGGCTCCCTCCATGGGGACCCACCCATGGTCATAGGTCTCATCCAAAAACTCCTCAAGAAGCCTATGAGGAGTATGAACAAGAAGAAGAGTAGGTCGAAACACCCTACCAAGGTAGAGGGGATGCTCTCTGGCCACCCCTCCATAGGCCTCAAGTCTCCCACAACCCACAACAGGAGCTAACTAAGGAGGAAGAGATTAAATATTTCAATGCATATAAAGTGCTGCTAGAGCACTTGGATTCTATGGAGACCAAGACTTCTAGGCCCCAAAAGTCCATGTTACGCCAACTCTGTAGTCATCCTATGCATCCGTCAGTGCCAACACCCCCTTACCCTAAAAACTTTAAGCTGCCTCAGTTGGCAATCTTTATAGGTGAGGAGGATGCCCAAGAGCATGTGACTAGATTCTTGAGCCAATGCTTTGGCATTCAGGATAATGATGCTTTTTTGTTAAGAACATTTATCACCACATTCATAGGCCTTGCCTCAGATTGGTTCACTCAATTGCAAAAGCACAACATTAGCAAATTAAATCAGCTAGTGGATGCGTTCCTCGAATGCTTCACCTTCAACTCCAAGAAGAAGGTGTCACTAAGAGACCTAGCTAGCCTCAAGCAGTATGAGGAAGAAACCATGGCGGCCTATGGGAACCGGTGGAGGACTTTGCTTTCAAAGCTACCCTACCTCCCTCCTATGTCCGACCTCACCCAAATGTTCTCAAAGAGCTTTTTGAGATCGATCTTTGTGCTATTGCAGCTACAGAAATATGCCAATTTAGAGGAAGCTCTGGCGCAAGCCAGAATCATTGAAGAGATCAAGATTCAGGATGGTGAGATAGCCAATCCAAAGAAGAAAGAATGGTCTAAGAACACCAAAATAGGGACCACACAACAGAAACCCGTTGTGGTCAATCAGGTTGCTATAAATGTCCCCAAGCTTGCACAAGCAACACAACCCCAAAAGGCTAACTATCAGGTAGTGCCTCTTAATGGTTATGACTGAGAAAATTAGAGGCAAGAACAAAATCAGTAGCGTCACCCTAGGCGACAATTCACACCTTACAAAGAGTCTCGAGATTCCCTGTTTGACCTCTTTTCAGCGATAAACTTGATCAACCTACCCGAGATTCAACCCATAGATCCCAATGTGCCAAAACCTAAAGGCTATAGGGAAGATTTGTACTATAGGTTCCATAGGCAAAAGGGACATGACCTTAATGCATGTTGGAAGTTCAAGGGCTTGGTGCAAGACCTAATAGATAACAAGACATTAGCGGTGGATAATCCTATGGCACCAAGAAACCAACAAATGGAGGTCTTTAAGGACCCCTTGCCTACCCATGATGCACAAGCAAAGACCCTACAAGTCAATGAGATCACACAGAACTACCCCATGTAGGGGTATGTAGGGATGATCAGTATAGTGACTTAGAATAGGAGGTATCCGAGTGTAGCTGCCCCCGTGACAGCTACAAGAGAGGTGCCAACAACGTCACAACCACAACAACACCTTACACAACCTCCTCCACCTAGAACCGTGACCACAATTCAGACCAAACTCACTCAGAGCTTGAGGACCATGTCGGATAGGCTCTCCATATATGAGCTCATACAAAAATCAACACCCCATCGAGAGGCTCTAATGGAGATATTGAAATCCATCGAGTTGCAGCCCCACGAAGCAAATTCCTTCAATAACTTTGTGGGACATGTCAAACGATGCACTGAGCCAGTCATCACCTTTCGAGAAGATGAAGTGAAATTAGTGGCTGATGATATGGCGGATCCACCCCTGCACGTTATCGCACGGGTCAATGGGATTCCATATAAGAGGGTGTTGGTAGACACTGGCTCGTCTAGTAATATCATCACAATAGTGGCATTGAAACATCTAAAGTTGCCAGCATCTCACATCATGGCTTCCACCTACACTCTGCGAGCATTCAATGATGAGATATGCTTGATAGTGGGCACAATTGTCCTACCCATCCAAGTGGGACAAAAGACTATACCTACATTGTGCCATATTTTGGAAGGTGAGATGGCCTATAACATCTTGTTGGGTTGGCCATGGATCAGGGACATGAAGTGTGTCCCTTCGATAGCTCATCAGTGCTTAAAGTATACATTTGAAGGGAGGTGCATGTAGTCCCGGTGGACTTAGAACCCTTCAAGTATTGCAATGCGATGCAGTTGATGCCACAATCGACCCTTCCATCAATGCATTTGGATTTTTAGTTGAATCCATCTAAACAGGGTCCGATTCTGTAGGCATCCCCATTGACAAGCCCATCAAAACCATAGTTGGGTCCATCTTCATTGGATGGTCCTTCACCAATGATGCCACCTACAGTGGCCACATAGAAGGACAAAGGGAAGAAACCCCTAGAAGAGGCACTACCATCAGTATCAACTATCTCTACTGAGGAGATGCCTAGAAGGATGGAAGTCGAGGCTCCTAGTTCACCCGACATGGAGTGGACTCCGGAAGAACTTCTATTCCCTCCCCCTCAATCACCAACAATCATCGTTGAAATGGCAAATATGGGCCTGAGGCAGTATCTGGTGTGGAATATTGTAGCAAAACCCACACTAGAGTCCATGCAGGACATGGGGAGACCTCGCCTCCCCATTGGTACTATTGTTCCTCTAGGCTACCCACAGAACCAGACAAACTTTGTGTATGGGGGCCTTGATCATGGTATTGAACCATAAATGCAAGAGGACGAAGATGAAGAGCCCTTTGCAGAAGATGTCAACTATTTTTCCAACCTAGACTTTGCTTTGAGATACCTTGGACAATGCAATTGGCATGGATATGGGTTAGGCATATATGAGCAAGGAGTGTGTGTTCTTTGCCAACCAATATATCAAATGCCATACGACAAGTCAGGAGTAGGTTTCAACCACCCCCTGCCCCTGGACATCTTGGTAGAGAACATGCAAGGCCTAGGGATAGGAAACAAGGGTGGATTGGCATTAGATCCCTATGCCAATCCTAATACAACATATACATTGGAGGATTATCTCCCATGGTCGACCACCAACCTTGTTAACCTCAACAACCCTTTCCCTTCGCTCGAGAGAGGAGAAATTTTGAGAGCTCACCTCCAAAGGGGATATAGACAAGGTCAGGAAGGATCTTCAAAAGACGAGTCAAAATATGAGGTAGCACCATGGGATCCCTTCGAATTAGATAGCAATCACTCACAAGTGACCCCCATGGATGATTATCAAGAAATCCTCTTGACAATGTTCCCTTTGGCGGCTCCCATCGAGCAAGTGCCACCACAAGACAATCAGGCCCCATCGTAGAGAGCGGAACAACCCCAATGGGGCAAGATCAATTTGCTTGAGCAAGACGAGCCTCTAATTTTGTGAATAGTTGTTGAAGCCAATGAAGGCCTTTGGATCTCCTACAGTGATTATTAAGATGAAACTGAGATGGCCTATCTCAATCATATGCGACAACAACAATACCCCTTGGAGATTAATGACATATTTGAACAACTAAACATAGTGCCAGGGCATGAGTGGTACGTAGACCTAGCACAGTGGGACCAAGTGTTGAATCCACCACTTTGGGCATATGAAGAACACCTTTCGCCCATAGACCCTATAGCAACATCAGTGTCGAGGGCATACCCTGTCTTCCTATCCACACATAGGGCCGATCCATTCATGCCAATACCTCCAGAGCCAAACCCAGAGCACAAAGAACATCCAAAATGTTTGAGTCATCACACCCATGGTAATGGAGACCAAAATCATTTCATCAACATGATCTCCATTGACTTAACCACCCCCATTCACAATCCGACCGATCCAACATAGTCATTATATCTAGACATAGATGCCATAGACTGGGATCGCGTCAATTCACCACCATCCACATCAGAGTACTGGCCTTTCGATGAAATGCTCCATTTCACCCTAGAGCCAACTTAGGAGATCTTCCATGCTAAGGAATAACTTGAGGTTCCCAACATAGATTTGAACTCAGCAAATGATATCCACTTGATCCCAACTCCACACCAGTTGGAGGATGGATCCCACATGTCAGTCGAGGAGATGACTGACATAGAAATTGACTTGGATCCAATGAATCCACAAATTATCAAGCTAGGGGTAAGCTTATCTCCTGAAGAGCAAGCCGACTATATTACCCTTCTCAAATATAAGAAGGAGGTTTTTGCATGGTCCTACAAAGACATGCCAGGGCTAGATCTACAGCTAGTCACACATAACCTAATGCTTGATCCGAAAGTCAAGCCCGTTAAGAAAAAACTACGTAAGATGCACCCAATAGTGGCCTTGATGGTCAAATATGAATTGCAAAATCTGTTGGATGTATAGTTTGTCATCTACATTGATTACCCACCATGGCTATCCAACATGGTGCCCGTCAAGAATCTTGATGGGAGGATTCACATATGCAATGATTTTCAAGATCTAAACAAAGTGAGTCTTAAGGATGATTTCCCCTTGCCAAGCATCGACGCATTGGTAGATGCTACATCAGGTCACAAAATGCTATCCCTCATGGATGGTTTCTCGAGATACAATCAGATTCGTATCAATCCCGAGGACCAACTAAAAATGGCATTCATAATGCCTTGGGGGACATTTTGTTATAAGGTCATGCCCTTTGGCCTTAAAAATGCTGGCACCACCTACCAACATGCCATGACATACATTTTCCATGATTATATGCACAAAACTTTGGAATATTACATGGATGATTTGTTGGCCAAATCTCTTTTGTGCCCAGATCATCTCGATGACTTAAGCAAAATCCTCGATCGCCTCATGGAACATAAAGTCAGACTGAATCCCAAGAAGTGCATATTTGGCGTCACATCTAGAAAACTCTTGGGTTTCATAGTCTCAAAGTGAGGCATCAAGGTGGACCCAAACAAAGTCAAGGAAATCCTTGAAATGCTCCCCCCAACTACCATTAAGCAGTTTCGAAGCCTGCAAGGAAAGGTCACGTCAATTAAGCACTTCATAGTGCAACTATCTGACAAGTGCTGACCCATGAACAAATTATTGCATAAGGGTGTAGCATTTCACTGGTATGACGAGTGCCAGTTAGACTTTGATGACATTAAAAAATACTTGGCTTCGTCGCCAGTATTGGTACCACCTAGACCAGGAGTGTCGTTCTACTTATACATCTCAGCTACTGAGGTGGCACTAGGTTATTAGTCTCATAATGACACTGAGAGGCGGGGGGTGAATCAGTGTAGCTCTTAAAAACTTAAATCTTCAATTCTTAATGCCTAAACAATGAAAGGTTAAAACTCAATAAAGCAAATATACCAAAAGAGCATCACACAACACAAGATGTGCCGAGGTTCACCAGTTTTGGCTACTCCTCAAAATTGATTGTTTGGACTCCCATCCAAATCCAACCTTTGCAAAATATCAATTTTACAATCAATTTACCAGCACCCACTGGAAGGAGCACCAACCCCCGATTTATCTGCAACAATAGAAAGGAGCACCAACCCCTGATTTATCTACACCAATAGAAAGGAGCACCAACCCCTGATTTACCAGCACCAACTAGAAGGAGCACCAACCCCTGATTTACCAGAACCAACTAGAAGGAGCACCAACCCCTGATGCCAAGCACCAACTTGGACTTCTATTCTAAAACTAGAATATTGACATAAATATGCCTTCACTTTTACAAGACCCTGATTGGTCTATTGCTTTCTCAACATTGCTCACTATTCACACAACACACACCCTGCTCGCTCTCCTCTTGCTCCCTTCACAAGATTAACTCTGCCTCGCTTTAATCTCGAGTGCTCTCTCTCTTTGTTTCAGAAGCTTTAATTCTCCACACATACCTGCTTTTATAACATCGTTCTGACTCTATTTTTAACTTCCATATTTACGCATGCAACCCGTAACTACCCCTGTAACTGTCGTTCTGACTTCTGTTCACTGTTCTTATTTTAGCTGCATGATTTTTCTTTGTAACTACACCTATAACTATCGTACTACTTCAGTTAACTGTTCTTATTTTAGCTGCATGAATTTTCTTTGTAACTGCACCTGTAACTGTCGTATAACTTCAGTTAATGGTCACATATCTTATTTTGATTGGGTTCTCTTCTTAGCTCACGAAAACACAACATGTCACAATATCATGACACTTTTGCCTCCTTGCTTCTTTTGTTTTCTTGCACTCACAAAAACACATGTCATGATATCATGACACTTTCGCCTCCTTGCTTCTTCTATTTTCTTGTACCCACAAAAACACATGTCGTGATATCACGACACTTTCACCTTAATACTCTTCCTTTTTACGTTTGTCACGATATCACGACACTTCTGCCTTCTTACTTTCTCTCTCCTCCTAGAGTCGTGAAAATGCGACATGTTGCGATATCGCGACACTTTTTCTCCTTTGCTCTTTCTCTTGCCATCGGGTTGCGAAAACGTGACATGTCGTGATATCGCGACACTTTTTCTCCTTTGCACTTTTTCTTACGTTCAGGTCATGAAAACATGACATGTCGCGATATCGCGACACTTTTTCATTCTCTTCCTTCCTACCCTTTTCGAGTCACAAAAATACGACATGTTATGAAATCACACACTTTTCTTTCTCTGCCTTCCTACTCTCTTCAAGTAGCGAAAATGTGACATGTCATGAAATCATGACACTTTTACTTCTTTGCCTTCCTGCTCTCTTCAAGTCACGAAAATGCGACATGTCATGAAATCGTGACAATTTTCCTTCTTTTCCTTCCTACTCTTTTCAAGTCACGAAAATGCGACATGTCGTGAAATCATGACACTTCTCCTTCTCGGCCTTCCTGATCTTTTCAAGTTGTGAAAATGCGACATGTCGTGAAATCGTGACACTTTTCCTTCTCGACCTTCCTGCTCTTTTCAAGTCGTGAAAATGCGACATGTCGCGATATCGTGACACTTTTTCTTCCTTGCATTTTCTCTTCGCTTTGGACCGCAAAAATGCAACATGTCGCGATATCATGACACTTTTTCTTCCTTGCATTTTCTCTTCGCTTCGGACCGTGAAAATGCAACATGTAATGAAATCGCGACACTTTTTGTTTCGGACTTTCTCTCTTACAATATGTCACGAAATCGTGACACGTTTTCTACTTGCCTTTTTCTCTTCCAACATGTCATGAAATCATGACACTTTTTCTTCCGTACAATCTCTCTTGCAATATGTCGCGAAATCGTGACACTTTTTCTACTTACAGTTTTCTCTTCCAACATGTCATGAAATTGCGATAGTTTTTCCTGCTTGCGCTTTCTCTTCGAACATGTTGCGAAATCGTGACAGTTTTGCTTGCTTGCGCTTTCTCTCCAAACATGTCATGAAATCGTGATAGTTTTGCTTGCTTGTGCTTTCTCTCCAAACATGTCATGAAATCACGACAGTTTTGCTTGCTTGCACTTTCTCTCCAAACATGTCATGAAATCATGATAGTTTTGCTTGCTTGTGCTTTCTCTCCGAACATGTCATGAAATCATGACAGTTTTGCTTGCTTACGCTTTCTCTCCGATCATGTCATGAAATCGTGACAGTTTTTCTTTCTTCTCAACATGTCACGATATCACGATAGTTTTTCTTTCACTCAACATGTCGCGATATCGTGACAGTTTTCTTTCTTCTCAACATTTCACGATATCGTGACGGTTTTTCTTTCTCTCAACATGTCGCGATATCATGACAGTTTTCTTTCTTCTCAACATGTCGTGATATCGTGACAGTTTTCTTCCTTGTGATTTTATTTTGATTTTTTTGCATATGGGTCACTTTGATCTTTTGGATAATCACTGTACATACTCTGAAGAACCTCATAACTCTTGTCCACTACATCACTGAACTCCTATCCACTACATCAATCGATCTATCTGAGCATCAACCGATCTGTCTAACTGTGTTGACAACAATGACAATATTGTTGCTGCACCTTGCTCAACAATCTCCCCCTTTGGAATTGTTGGCAACACATGCAATTTCCTATAAATCTTCTCCCCCTTTGACAATAATACCAAAGGGCTACTGCAGACTCCCCCTGAGTCCATGCACAACATTCTCAGGCACAAATTATTATAGTTAGCAAAAATTACAAACATGAGCAAAAAGATAATCAAATATATAAATGCTCCCCTTGAGAATGTGGTCCCGATAGCTAGTCAATTCTTGGGAAGCATGACCACTCCCAATTTATTGCGAAGGTATCCGCTATTGACTGGTGGACCTCTCTCCAATTGTTATATTATAGAAGGCTCTGTCTCTCTACTGCACTGATTGGTGGACCTCTCTCCACTTGAAGAATCCTCACACAAATATATCTTCAACTATGTTGGTTGCTAGATCTCTATCCATTGAGACTCTATTATTTGTACTCTATCAATAGGCTCACACAGAACCTGCTTAACAAGCTCACATAGAACTTGTCCAATGTTGAATAACAAGCTTATACAAAACCTGTCCAAATCTGCTCCAACAAGCTCACTAAGAACCTGTCCGAAATCTGCTCTAGAAGTCTGTCCCAACACTGTCCTCAAATATTTCCCAAAGGCCTTCTCAAAGGCTCAATCAATCATGCTCAAGTAGTATTCAAAATGAACTCAACAATGAATGAAAATATCAAATCAAATCCACTTCATAGAAGCATAAAGAGAATTGTTAGAGACTTAATATCTTCTAACCTCAATCTCAACTCAACATAGAATGATGGAATAATTTATTTCATAAAACTTTAAAAATCACTTCACACATAACTTGAATAGGCTCAATCAAATCGACTCAACCAATCATCACCAAGATGGAAACCATCTGGCTGCTCAATATAAACCTCTTCTTCAAGCTTCCCATTCAAAAACGTTGATTTCTCATCTATCAACAAAATTGACAAGTGACTCACACTTGTACCAACTTTTGTCCAACACTGTACCAACATTGCAATTTTACTGCCAACTCTGTGCAAGCATCAAACACAGTACCACAACACCAACCAAATCCCTTTTTACATTTTCAACTTGGTCTATGTTTTCTATAGTCACCGTTGGTCACACCTTACTCAAACTCATACTTTTGGACCTCGGATTGGTATGATTCACAAAGCAAAGTTGCTCATATTGATGAGATAAACATGAATCAATGATCAAACTTCAATATTTTACACCATAGCATCATAAAAGATCTAACAATATTCACATCAATGTGTAGTTCAAATATACACTACTTTTATCGAAACACATGTATGCGGCTAGGGCAACATTCTTTCACTAACCAAATTATCTGAACTATTATAATCCTTAAATTTGGATAGTGGCAGTAAGAACCATCACCAATACAACAATGACATATAGAAATACTACCAATAATGACAACTCTCAATTTAATCACCACCCTTCACGACACTTCCACAGACTATATGAACTGAAAACATACATCGACAACTATACAAAAACTTACCTGACTACTTGCCTTTCATCCTCAGGTAATCAAAAAAATACATAGGAGCATTAAAATAAAACTTTAAGATTGCTCCCCCTGAGGATGTGCTACCTGGAGTTGCTTAGTGCAATAGAGGAGTAATCTCCTTTAGTCCAAGGAGACACGATTTCCTCTCTTCTTTCTTTCTCCAATATTTCTTGAACTTGGGCTTGAGTTTTTCAACTGCATCCCTGTTTTGAACCTTTTCGTGAACTTGAACATTTCTCTTGGGTGGTTGTCTCTTGTGCCTCCTTGATGGATGATTATTTTCCTTTCTTTGATGCACATGATTTCTTCCCTATTTGTGTTTCATTCTTTATGTCTGTTGAAATCTATTGTCTTGCCTTAGATTAGATACAAAAGTTCTTGGACAGAACCTTGCTATGTGCCCATGACCATTACATTTAAAACATTGCACACGGTGTTCAATTGAAAAAGTAGATGTATTTCTATCATCATAACTCTTTGATCTATTATTCAATCCACAATAAATTGCCTTGTGACCATAATGGTTGCATCTAAAACAATAGCCATTAAAAGCATTATTATGAATAGAGTGAGAGTGATAGAACCTCTTTTGTTGTGGTTGCTTTGCTGTAGATCTCCTTTGATATTTTCTTCCTTTTGAAGATTCAGCTTTAGACTTTTCTTGCTTCGATCCTTCAACAGTGAACTTCTTCTCTGCATATTTGGAAGATGAAGGTTGTTCAGATTTACATCCAAGACCAAGCTTAGACATGGGGCTTCTTTGTTGCCTTATCATTTCATCTAGAAACTTTGTGCTCTTCTCAAATTTGAGATTTATATTGGCCTCTTCTAGTTGTTTCTTCAATAAAAAAATCTCCTCTTCTTGTTTGCAGCAAACAATCTCTTTCTTATTGATCTGTGACCTGAGAGTTTCTTCAATCCTTTTGGACTCTTCTATTTGCAACTTTAGATCACTAAAAACTTTGTTAGATTCCTCTTCATGTTTTCTACATACATCGACTTTATCATCCAGGTGTGACTTCAAGGCTTCTTCTATTTTCTTGGCTTTATGAATTTGTAAGAAGAGATCTTCGATCTTATCCCCATATTCTTCCAACTTCTTGGACAATATTCTATTCTTTTTCCTTTCTATATTCAACTCTTCAAGTGCAGTGATCAACTCACCTTCTAGATATACTTCACCCTCAAGGTTTTCATCACATGCTTCAGAGTTCAATCCTATATTTTCAAAATTCACTCCTATATTTTCTAGTTCAATTTTCTCTTCCATAGGAACTAAAACTGACTAAGATGCCTTATTTGAGGAGGATCTATTCTTCTTACCCATTGCGTACTAATCCAAGATCAACCCTAGCTAATTTAGCCTAACAAGGGAAACTAGCTCTGATACCAATTGTTAGTCTCACAATGACACTAAGAGGGGGGGATGAATCAGTGTAGCTCTTAAAAACTTAAATCTTCAATTCTTAATGCCTAAACAATGAAAGCTTAAAACTCAATAAAGAAAATATACCAAAAGAGCATCACACAACACAAGATGTACCAAGGTTCACCAGTTTTGGCTACTCCTAAAAATTGACTATTTGGACTCCCATACAAATCCAGCATTTGCAAAATATCAATTTTACAATCAATTTACCAGCACCCACTGGAAGGAGCACCAACCCCTGATTTATCTGCATCAATAGAAAGGAGCACCAACCCATGATTTACTAGCACCAACTAGAAGGAGCACCAACCCCTGATTTACCAACACCAACTAGAAGGAGCACCAACCCCTGATGCCAAGCACCAACTTGGACTTATGTTCTGAAACTAGAAGATTGACATAAAGATACCTTCACTTTTACAAGACCCTGATTGGTCTATTGCTTTCTCAACATTGCCCACTCTTCACACAACACACACCCTGCTCGCTCTCCTCTTTCTCCCTTCACAAGATTAACTCTGCCTCTCTTTAATCCTGAGCACTCTCTCTCTCTCTCTATTTCAATAGCTTTAATTATCCATGTAGACCTGATTTTATAACATCATTATGAATCTATTTTTAACTTCCATATTTATGCATGCAACCCATAACTGCCCTTGTAACTATCATTCTAACTTCTATTCACTATTCTTATTTTAGCTGCATGATTTTTCTTTGTAACTACACCTGTAACTGTCATACTACTTTAGTTAATTTTTCTTATTTTAGCTACATGATTTTTCTTTGTAACTACACCTGTAACTGTCGTATAACTTCAGTTAATAGTCACATATCTTATTTCGGCTGGGTTCTCTTCTTAGCTCATGAAAACACAACATGTCGTGATATCGTGACACTTTTGCCTCCTTGCTTCTTTTGTTTGCTTGCACCCGCAAAAACACAACATGTCACGATATCATGACACTTTTGCCTCCTTGCTTCTTTTGTTTGCTTGTACCCATGAAAACACAACATGTCACGATATCATGACACTTTTGCCTTTGTACTCTTCCTTTTTACTTTTGTCACAATATCATGAAACTTCTGCCTTCTTACTTTCTCTCTCCTCCTAGAGTCACGAAAATGCGACATGTCGCGATATCGCGACATTTTTTCTCCTTTGCTCTTTCTCTTGCCATTGGGTCACAAAAATGCGACATGTAGTGATATCGTGACACTTTTTCTCCTTCGCACTTTTTCTTACCTTCGGGTTGTGAAAACGTGAAATGTCAGGATATCGTGACACTTATTCATTCTCTTCCTTGCTACCCTTTCTGAGTCGTGAAAATGTGACATATCATGAAATCGTGAAACTTTTATTTCTCTGCCTTCCTGCTCTCTTAAAGTCACGAAAATGCAACATGTCGCAAAATCATGACACTTTTCCTTCTTTGCCTTCCTGCTCTCTTCAAGTTGCGAAAATGCGACATGTCACGAAATCGTGACACTTTTCCTTCTTTGCCTTCTTACTCTTTTCAAGTCACGAAAATGTGATATGTCACGAAATCGCAACACTTCTCCTTCTTGGCCTTCCTTCTCTTTTCAAGTCACGAAAATACGACATGTCACGAAATCATGACACTTTTCCTTCTCGGCCTTCCTACTCTTTTCAAGTCACGAAAATGTGACATGTCACGATATCGCGACACTTTTTCTTCCTTGCATTTTCTCTTCGCTTCAGACCGTGAAAATGCAACATGTCGTGATATCACGACACTTTTTCTTCCTTGCATTTTCTCTTTGCTTCGGACCGTGAAAATGCAACATGTCGTGAAATCACGACACTTTTTCTTTTGGACTTTCTCTCTTGCAATATGTCACAAAATCATGACACTTTTTCTACTTTCATTTTTCTCTTCCAACATGTCATGAAATCATGACACTTTTTCTTTCGTACAATATCTCTTGCAATATGTCACAAAATCATGACACTTTTTCTACTTGCATTTTTCTCTTCCAACATGTCGTGAAATCACGACAGTTTTTTTGCTTGCGCTTTCTCTTTGAACATGTCGTGAAATCATGATAGTTTTTCTTGCTTGTGCTTTCTCTCCGAACATGTCACGAAATCATGATAGTTTTGCTTGCTTGCACTTTCTCTCCGAACATGTCATGAAATCGTGACAGTTTTGCTTGCTTGCGCTTTCTCTTCGAACATGTCATGAAATCATGACAGTTTTGCTTGCTTGCACTTTCTCTCCGAACATGTCACGAAATCACGACAGTTTTGCTTGCTTGCGCTTTCTCTTCGAACATGTCACAAAATCATGACATTTTTTCTTTCTTCTCAACATGTCGTGATATCATGACAGTTTTTCTTTCTCTCAACATGTCGCGATATCGCAACAGTTTTCTTTCTTCTCAACATGTCATGATATCGCGACAATTTTTCTTTCTCTCAACATGTCGCGATATCGTGACAGTTTTCTTTCTTCTCAATATGTCACAATATCGCGATAGTTTTCTTCCTTGTGATTTTCTTTTTATTTTTTTGCATATGGGCCACTTCGATATTTTGGATAATCACTATACATATTCTGAAGAACCTCATAACTCTTGTCCACTGCATCACTGAACTCCTATCCACTGCATTAATCAATCTGTCTGAGCATCAACGAATCTGTCTTACTATGTTGAAAACAATGAAAATATTGTTGCTACACCTTGCTCAACATGGGCGCCATGCTAGCCCAAAAAGATGAACTTCACAAAGAACAGGCTATTTATTATCTTAGCTGCACCCTGGTCAGTTATGAACTTAACTATGCATACGTTGAGAAGCTCTGCTTGGCAATGGCATTTGCTACCAAAAAGTTATGCCATTATATGCTGAGCAACACAACGTATGTTGTGTCCAAGGAGAATCCATTGTGGTACATGATGAGTCGCACTTATCATCGTAGCCACATGGTGAAATGGATCATGTTGTTGACAAAATTTGACATAGAGTTCATTGGATAAAAATCCATCAAATGTCAATTCATAGTCGATCAACTAGTAGAGGCTCCCCTCAAAGATGATCAACCTCTGGTCATAGAACTACTCGATGATGGGGTCTTCCATGTCTCAGAATCACCAAATTTTGATGAGCCTGAGTCACAGACCGACATAACCCTATTTTTTGATGGTTCTAAATGTGAGCAAGGCGGTGGTGTAGGAATTTTATTCTTCACACCGCAAGGGGATCCAATGCCTCTATCATTTAAATTAGACTTCCTGTGCACCAACAACAATGCAGAATACGAAGCCTTGCTCATAGGTATTCAGAAAAAAATCACCATGAACATCAAATGATTGAAGATATTTGGTGATTCATTGCTAATTTTCAACCAAGTTAAAGGGGTATTCTAGTGTAAATGCCTAGTTCTACAGGCATACAAAGCCCTTGTGGAAAAATTCCTAGAAAATCTTGAATGGTAAGACATTGAGGCACTCCCTCGGTCATCAAATCATTTTGTGGACACTATGGCCTCCTTGGGATCACTAATCCTGGAAGACATTTTTGGTGATATGACAACCATTCAAGTCAAAACACTATAGTAATCCGTGATGGGCCGTGCAAGCTTTGATTTAACGCCAGGAATCCACCTGATCCAGATTGAACCGTCCCTAGACACGTTCTCTCGAATCCATGATTATCTGAATCATGCCAACTAGGGGTCCTTGTTCTCCCCTACTCCCATTAATAGCAACACAACACTATTCTTACAAGTTCTTTCCCACTCAGCTTTTGCTAGGGATGAACTTCAAGAGGGATTGGTTGTTCATACCATCGAGGCTTCTGATTAGCAGGATTGGTATTCACCCATAAGGGATTACCTCAAGCTAGGTAACCTCCCACTTGGATTGATGCATGCCACAAAATGAGCATTCAAGTAGAAAGTAGCAAAGCATGTCTTGTTAGGAGACATTTTGTATCATCGCAGCTACGAAGAAATCCTCCTTCGTTGCTTGGACCAGTAAGAGTCCACTTGGGTGATCACCCAAGCGCATGATGGTACATGCGATGGCCACTTTAGTGGTATGGCCATAGTAAAGTGCATTCTATGCATGGGCTATTACTAGCCATATTTAGAGAAATATTGTTGCGCATATGTAAGGATGTGTGTGAAGTGTCAACACCATGCCAATTTGACACACGTACCTTCTTAGGCCTTGCAGCCGATCCAATCGGCTTGGCCATTTTTGTAGTGGGGTCTAGATCTAATTGAAAAGATCTCCCCTGCATCGTCAGGCCATCACACATTTATCATAATGGCCACAGAGTACTTCACCAAATGGGTGGAAGCAATTTCGCTTACCTCTATGACTGGAACCCACATTTTAGAGTTCATTTTACATAATATCATATGTCATTTTGGTATTCCATCCAAGATAATCTTGGATAATGGGACGTCATTCAAGAAAAAAGACGTGCATGCTTTGACCACAAAGTACAAAATTCAACACATTTTTTTGACACCCTATTATTCGTAGGAAAATGGACAAACAGAGGCATCAAACAAAATGCTAGTTGCCATCCTCAAAAAGATAGTTGCAAACAATCACAAGGATTGGCACATTTAGATCCCACTTGCCCTATGGGCTTATCGCACTAGCATTCGAATGCCCACTTGGTAAACTCCATTTTTACTCATGTATGGCTTCGAGGCTGTCATACCTCTCGATTTGGAAATTCCTTCCCTACACATATCAATGCAAGAGTTCATCGATGATGACACTACACGGTAGGCCCAGTTATACCAACTTATGTTTCTTTATGAATGACACATTAATGCTCTCAAGCATTTATGTATCTATCAAGAGTGACTTAAGAGAGCGTACAATATGAAGGTTCACCTGAGGGACTTTCAGGTTGGTGACTTAGTCTTAAAAGAGAACCAGCAAAACTCTAACTTACCGCCCCATCTAAGGGACAAATTCATGGCAAAATGGTTAGGTCCTTATGTCATCGACAATAAGATAGGACCTGGAACATACCGGCTAGCCTCTCTTGATGGAATCAAGGAACTAGAACCCTTGAACATCAGTCATTTGTGGCCATTCCATATTTAAAAGAGCCATAGCCCAAACAAAATGCTCCGAGGATTCTCACAATCGCTTGGTCAATCCCAAATAGCTCCAAGGATTCCCACAATCGCTTGGTCAACCCCAAAAATGCCCCAAAGGTGCCCATTACCCCTTTGGTCAAACCAAAAAGCTCCAAGGATTCCCACAATCGCTTGGTCAAAAATAAGAAAATTCAAAAACAATAAAATCATCAAAAACAACAAATATTTGCATCTCATTTCCATGCATGCTCAAAATCATCACAACAATAAAGAGCTCTTTTTGCATCTCATCTTCATACCCGCAAAAAAATCAATCCATAAAAAACACAAAAATAATAGTTGCATTAAGCATCACATCTATACATTGCATATTTATGCTCATACAGGTCAAAGGCACCATAGAACTGTATTTACTTAGAAAATCCATCTGTTCCCACATTTCTCCATTCTGTAAATAGTCCATCAAAAATAACCACCATTCACGTTATTTTACCATATCATAGTCAGTGGTCTTCTAATGTATCTAGAGTTTTGTCATTCAGTTGTCATTAGCCTTCTAGCCAAATACTATACAAATTCAGATAGATTTTCCAAAGGTAGAGGTCTACTTGGATCACACCTTGTTATGTAGAATCCCAACACAAATTAAAACACATAAAAATTCCAAATTTGTGTGAACAAAAGATGAAACCTGCAAAGCAATCCAGGTCACCATAAGAAAAACGGTTATCTTGTTCATCCCCCTGTGTGAATGACCCCAAGAATGCTGAGAGTTGGAAAAAGGACAAGCATCTTCCCTACCCAATTCCCCAAGAATCCCAAGTTCTCAAAAAGTTGCAAACATCATAAAATTTGCAAAAAGTCAAAACTCCAAAAAATTTGACATCACCACCAAAGTGCATACATCAAATGACACATACACTAGTGATTATCATCACTCGAAATTCAAATCCCTTGCTAAAAAAAATTAAATAAATAAATATATAATAAAAATAAACAGTGATTTTTATCACTACAAAAGAGCGAGTATCCCAATACAATTGAAGAAAAGAAGGAAGTCAAACTTAAATCCCTAGAACTCTCAGCATTCAAAAGGTCATGAAGTAAACCTCAGTACTGGTTTGGTGGATAGCCTATCGGTCACTGGTGGTAAACCTCATGAATGATGATATATCTATCACATTAACTTGTGTACATATCAATGTTTCCATGTGAATGAGCTAGATTATGGTATCCGAGATAGCATCACAAATTAATCTGACTAAATACAACAAAGGAGTTAGTGAAGCTAATTAGGTGATCCTAAATATAGGTTTGGTTGACAACCTATCTGGCACTGGCAGTATCTTGAAAAATACCATGAAAATGAACTCAATTGCACACACAGGGATGTGAAATAACTTGGACAAAGACAAGTTTGATTCATGCCTTGTCCAAAAGTCTTGTAAGATAACATTACAGTACTGGCTAGTTGGTTAAAACATTTGAGTATTTGAAACCTTGACTACATTCTAAACCACCTATGCAATTTGTCATCCTCGAATTGCCATTAGAAAAAATATATATATAAAAAAAAAATAGCATGTATACATCAAAAGTCATTTACCACAACAATCGCCTAAGACAAAAAACTATAAGTTCTAAATAGTCTATGGTGCCCTCATCAAAAATCACTAATTTCATTCATCCATTTCATTTGCATATCCTAAAAATTAGAAACATTTTCATTCATCCCACAATTTTATCAGGGCCGTCAGATAGGTCCGATCCCCGACCACAGGCTCCAGCCGAGTCACCTGCTTGAGCCCAAGGGCATCAAGCCACTCCCAATCAACCAAAGTCAGTGCCTCCTATGCTTTTGGGAAAACCATGGGCACATGGTACCGGCTCTTCACAACCTGCAAAGGAAAACAAAATAAAAACATTAAAATCATGAAAAACAATACAACAATAACATGAATATACAACAATGCATAAAACAAATGTAAATAAAAATAGACGAATGTCGAACAACAATATTCACAAAAATTCAAACAAACAAAAAAAAATCAAAAAATAATTTGTCAGTCCTAGGGTTTTAATTCTAAATGATAAATTAAAAACAAACAAAAAACAAAATTAAAAAAAAAAAAAACGGTTTGTTAGTCCTAGGGTTTTTAATTCCAATTGATAAATTACAAACAAACAAAAAAAAAATCAAAAAATGGTTTGTCAGTCCTAGGGTTTTTAATTCTAACTGATAAATTACAAACAAAAAAAAATTCAAAAAATGGTTTGTCAGTCCTAGGTTTTAATTTTAACTGATAAATTACAAACAAACAAAAAAATTCAAAAAACGGTTTGTCAATCCTAGGGTTTTAATTCTAACTGATAAATTACAAACAAACAAAAAAAATCAAAAAATAATTTGTCAATCCTAGGGTTTTTAATTCTAACTGATAAATTAAAAACACACACAAAAACAACAAAAAATAACTAAGGTTGTGCTACGTTTTACGCTCAGTTTTACCCTACGTTTCTAACCTAAGTTTTGATCTCTGTTTAACTAGGGTCAAGTGAAGTTTTTCAGTTACATTTTCAACTAAGTTTTCACCTAAGTTATAAACTAACTTTTGATCTTTGTTCACCTAGGGTTTTACCTAAGTTTTCATGAAGTCATAAAACAACAAGTCATGCATAACGACATACATTTAATTAGGGTTTTCATTTTTAATTTGAACAACAAACTACAAACAAAACAACAAATAAATTACGGTATTAAAAACTATAACAAAATACAATCAATAACGAGGAAGATCACTTACTGGTCTCTCTTTGGCTTCACCGCTCGATCTGGTTCATGCACTCATGGTAGAATGAAAGATTCGGCAGCGCTTCACTTCACAAAATTAGCCTCCTCCTCCTCATAGCTCCAAATCGCCAAAAAATTTGAATGAAAATGAGCCCAAACCCTAGTTTTGGCCCTTAAATAGGCTTTTTAGCCTGTAATCATTCCTCCCTGGGATGAGCACTCTCTTTAGTGCTTGTTTCATCCTAGGAAGAATAATACACTGGTATTCTTCCCACCCAGGAATGAATACAGGGCAAAATTTTCAAAAATAGTAAAAACTGCACAAAAATGCACCAAAACAAGCAATAAAATTGCCCAATGAAAGTGCTTTTGCACTTGACATTTCGGGCATGCAAAATAGATGTCGAGGTCACAAATACTCACTATCCTATTCCCTAAGAAGGCTACCATAGCTGGACCACTACACGAGAAGACGGATTGTCAAGAATTTTATCCCCAAATGACATCACCAAAAGGGTCAAAACCCAACCAAAAATAGCAATAACATTACCGAACAAAGGTGCCTTTGCACCCACCATTCTTGGCATACAAAACTGATGTTGGGGTCACAAATTTTTCACTATCCTACTCCCTAAGAAGGCTACCATAGCTTGCATGCTCCATTGCAGCTTACAATAATGTTTTGACCTGAATGGTTGTCATCTCACCAGAAGGGTCTTGCGGGATTAGTGACCCCAAGGAGGCCATAGTATCTGCAAAATTATTTGATGATTGAGGGAGTGCATCTATGTCATACCATTCAATCTGTGCCAGGAATTTATCCACAAGGGCTTTGTAGGCCTATAGAACTAGGCATTTACATTGGAATACCTCTTTAACTTGGTTGACAATTAACAGCAAATCACCAAAGATGTTTAAACGTTTGATGTTTATGGTGACTGATGTGTAAAGACCTATGAGCAAGGCTTCATATTCGACATTATTGTTGGTGCACGGGAAATATAATTTAAATGATAGAGGCATTAGAGAAGTTTACGGTGTGAATAATACAATTCTTGCACCACCCCCTTGCTCATATTTAGAACCATCGAAGAATAAGGTTATGTCGGCCTGTGACTCAAGCTCATCAAAATCTGGTGATTCTGAGACATGGAAGACCCCATCATCTGGAAGCTCTATGGTCAGAGGTTGATCGTCTTTGAGAGGAACCTCTACTATTTGATCAGCGATGACTTGACCTTTGATGGACTTTTTTCCAATGAATTTGATGTCAAACTCTATCAATAGCATGATCCATTTCTTCGTGTGGCTACTATGATAAGTATGACTCATCATGTACCGCAATGGATTCTCCTTAGACACAACATACATCGTATTTCTCAGCATGTAGTGGCATATATTTTTGGTAGCAAATACCACTTCCAAGCACAAATTCTCAACGTATGCAAAGTTAAGTTCATAACTGACCAGGGTGTGGCTAAGATAGTAAGTAGCCTATTATTTGTGTAGTTCATTTTTCTATGATAGCATGGCACCTAGTGCCACCTCAGTAGATAATATGTATACATAGAATGACACTTCTAGTCTAGGTGGTGCCAATATCGGTAGTGAAGCCAAGTATTCTTTGATATCGTCAAAGGCTTACTGGAACTTGTCATCCCAATGAAATTCTACCCCCTTGTGCAATAATTTATTCATGGGTTGGCACTTGTCGTATAACTGCACTATGAAGCGCTTAATTGATGCAACCTTTACCTATAAGCTTCTGAGCTGCTTTATGGTAGTTGGGGGAAGCATTTCAAGGATTGCCTTGACTTTTTTGGATCCACCTCGATGCCTTGTTTTGAGACTATGGAACCCAAGGTTTTTCTATATGTGACGCCAAATACGCACTTCTTGGGGTTTAGTATGACTTTATGTTCAATGAGGTGATCGAGGATCTTGCTTAGGTCATCGAGATGATCTGGGTGCAAAAGAGATTTGGCCAAAAAATCATCCATGTAATATTCCAAAGTTTTATGCATGTGATCATGGAAGATGTATGTCATGGCATGTTGGTATGTGGCGCCAACATTTTTAAGGCCATAGGGCATGACCTTATACTAAAATGTCCCCCAAGAAGTTGTGAACACCATTTATGGTTGGTCCTCGGGATTGATACGAATCTGATTGTATCCCAAGAAACCATCCATGAGGGAGAGCATTTTGTGGCCCACTATAGCATCTACCAATGCATCGATTCTAGGCAAAGGAAAATCATCCTTGGGACTCGCTTTGTTTAGATCTCAAAAATTAGTGCATATGCGAATCCTCCCGTTAGGATTCTTGATGGGTACCATGTTGGAAAACCATGGTGGGTAATCCACGCAGATGAAAAATTGTGCATCCAACAACTTTTTAGCTCATATTTGACCATTAAGGATACTATTGGGTGCATCTTACATAGTTTTTGCTTGACTGGCTTGACTGTCAGATCATGTGTTAGATTATGCGTGACTAGCTATGGGTCTAGCCCCGACATGTCTTTGTAGGACCATGTAAAAACCTCCTTATTCTATTTGAGAAGGGTAATGTAGTTGGCTTGCTCTTTGGGGGATAGACTTACCCCCAAATTGATGATTTGTGAATTCATTGGATCAGAGCTGATGTCTATGTTAGTCATCTCTTTAACTGACATGTGGGACCCATCCTCCAATTTGTGTGGAGTTGGGATCAGGTGGATATCATTTACTGAATTTAGGTCTATGTTCAGAATGTTAGGTTCCTCTTTAGTATGGAAGACATCTTGAGTCTATCCTGGGTTGAAATGGAACATCTCAACACAAAGCTAGCACTCTGATGGGGATGGTGGTGTGTCAATACGATCCCAGTCTATAGCATCTAGGTCTAGATGCAATGACCGTGTTGGGTCGGATGGGTTATGGATGGGGGCGGTTATTCAATGGAGATCATGTTGATGAAATAATTTTGGTCTACATTTTTGTAACTCAGACATCCTTGGTGATATTTGTGCTTCGGATCTGGCTCAGTGGGTATTGGCACAAATGGATCAGCCCTATGTGCGGATAAAATGACATGGTCTACCCTTGGCACTAATGGCTCTATAGGGTATATGGGCAGAAGGTGCTCTTTGTATGCCTGAGGTGGTGGGTGCAGTAGTTGGTCCAACTGTACCTGGTTTAGGTGCCACCTATGCCTTGGCCCCATGTGTAGTTGTTCAAACATGTTGTCAATGTCCATGGGGTATTGTTGTTGTTGCATATGATTGAGATATGCCATCTCAGTCTTGTCTTCATAATCGCTATCAGAGATCCATAGGCCTTTGTTGGCTTTGATAGTTGTTTGTGACATGTGAGGCTCGTCTTGCTCAAGAAAATTAATGTGGTCCCATCGGGGTTGTTCCGCTCTCTACGAGGGGACCTGATTCTCTTAAGGTGGCACTTGATCAATTGGATCATCCAAAGGGAACATTGTCATGAATCTCTCCTAATAATCATCGATGGGGGTCACTTGTGAATGATTGCTATCAGACTCAAAAGGATCCCAAGGTTCTACCTCATACTCTTACTCATATTTTGAAGACCCTTCTTGGCCTTGTCTATATCCCTCTTGTAGGTGAGTCCTTGAAATTTCTCCTTTCTCGATCGAAGGGAAAGGGTTGTTATGGTCAACAAGGTTGGTTGTTACCAATTGGAGATAATCCCCCAATGTGTACGTTTTGTTAGGATTGGAATATGGATCTAATGCCAACCCATCCTTATTGCCTATCCCTAAGACTTGCATGTTCTCTACCAAGATATCCAGGGGCAAGGGGTAGTTGAACCCTACTACTAACTTGTCGTATGGCATCTGATATATTGTCTGGAAAAGAATGCGCACTCCTTGATCATATATGCCTAACACATATCCATGCCAATTGCATTGGCCAAGATATCTCAAAGCGAAGTATGGGTTGGACAAGTAGTTGACATCCTCAGCAAAGGGTTTTTCATCTTCTTCTTCTTGCATGTAAGGTTCAATGTCATTATTGAGGCCCCCATAAACAAAGTTTGTTTGATTTGGAGGGTATCCTAGAGGAACCACAGTGCCGATGGGGAGGCGAGGTCTCCCCATGTCCTGCATGGACTCGAGTGTGGGTGTTGCTACAATGTTCTACACTAGATACTCCCCTAGGCCTGTATTTGCCATCTCAAAGGTGATCATTGGTGGTGGAGGGGGAGGGAATGGGAGTTCTTCCTAGGTCCACTCCATGTAGGGTGAACTAGGCATCTCGACTTCCATTCAGCTAGGCATCTCTTCGATAGAGATGGTTGAGACTGATGGCAGTGCCTCTTCTAGGGGTTTATTCCCTTTGTCCTTTGGTGTGGCCATCATAGGTGGCATTGTTGGTGAAAGACCAGGTGATGAAGATGGACCCGACTGGGGGTTTTATGGACTTAACAGCGGGGATGCATGCAAAATTGAACCTTGGTTATATGGATTCAACTGAAATCTAATTTTTTTTATGGAAGGGTCGACTACGACATCAGTTTGACCATATTGCAATACTTGAAGGGCTCTAAATATATCGCAACTACATGCACCTACCCTTCAAATGTGTAATTTAAGCACCAATGAGCTATCGAAGGGACACACTTCATGTCCCTGATCCAAGGCCACCCGAGCAAGATGTTATAGGCCATCTCACCTTATAATATGTGGCACAACATAGGAATAGTATTTTATCCCACTTGGATGGGTAGGAAAATTGTGCCAACCATCGAGCATATCGCATCATTGAATGCTTGAAGAGTATAGGTGGAGGGCACGATGTGAGATGCTGGAAACTTCAGGTGTTCCAATTTCGATGTTGTAATTATATTACTGGACGGTCTAGTGTCCACAAACACCCTCTTATAGGGAATCCCATTGACCCATGCAATAACGTGTAGGGGTGGATCCACCACATCACCAGTCATTGATTTCAGTTCATCTTCTCTAAAGGTGATGACTAGTTCTGTATATTGTTTTACATGTCCCACAAAGTTGTTGAAAGAGTTTGCTTCATGGGGCTACAAATCAATGGCTTTTAATATCTCCATTAGAGCCTCCCGATGGGGCGATGATTTTTGAATGAGCTCATAAATGGAGAGCCTCACCGACATGGTCCTTAAAATTTGGGTAAGTCTAGTCCGAATTGTGGCCACTGGTCTAGGCGGGGGAGGTTGCGTAGGGTGCTATTGAGGTTGTGACGTTGATGGAACCTCTCCTATGGACACTATGGAGGAAGCTCTTGGGTACCTCTTGTTCCTAGTCACTATGCTTATCATCCCTACATACCCCTGCATGAGGTATTTCTATGTCACCTCATTGACTTGAAGGGTTTTTTCCTGCGTATCATGGGCAGGAAAGGGGTCTTTGAAGACTTCCATATTTTGGTTGTTTGGTGCTACAGGGTTGTCCACTGCCAGCGTCTTGTTGTCTATTGGGTCTTGCATAAAGCTCTTGAAATTCCAACATGCATAAATGACATGTCCTTTCTGCCTATGAAATCTATACAAGTATTCCCTATAGCTCTTAGGTTTTGGCATGTTGGGGTCTATGGGCCAAATTTCTGGCAAGTGTATCAAGTTTACCATAGACAAACGGTCAAACAAGGAGTATTTGGACTCTGTGAAGGGTGTGAACTGTCACCTAGGGTGACGTTGCTGAGTTTTCTCTTGTCAATTATTTTCCTTCTCATAGTTGTCAAGAGGAACTACTTGATAGTTAGCCTGTGAGGGCTATGTTTCTTGTGTAGGCTTAGGCATGTTTATAGCAACCTGATTAACCGTAATGGGTTTTGGTTGTGTGGTCCCTACTTTGGAATTTTTAGGCCACTCTTTCTTCCTTGGCTTCGTAATATCACCATCCTATATCTTGGTCTCCTCAATGATTCTGGCTTGCACCAGGGCTCCCTCAAGAGTGGCATATTGCTGTAGCTGTAATAGCATGGAGATTGACCTCAAAAAGCTCTTTGAGAACATTTGGGTTAGGTCGGCCATGGGGGGAAGGTAGGGCAAATTTGAAAGCAACGTCCTCCATCAATTTCCATAGGCCACCATGGTTTCTTCCTCATACTGCTTGAGGCTATCTAAGTCACTTAGTGATGCCTTATTCTTGGTGTTAAAGGCAAAGCATTCAAGGAATGCGTCCACTAGCTGATCCAAGTTACTGATGCTATGTTTTGGAAACAGAGTGAACCAATCTAAGGCGGGGCCTATGAACATGGTTATAAATTTTCTTAGTAGCAAAGCATCATTTTATTGAATGCCAAAGCATTGGCTAAGGAATCTAGTCATGTGCTCTTGGGCATCCTCCTCCCC
This sequence comes from Wollemia nobilis, assembly GCA_028583015.1. NCBI lineage: Eukaryota > Viridiplantae > Streptophyta > Pinopsida > Araucariales > Araucariaceae > Wollemia > Wollemia nobilis. The sequence goes on from JAQPPZ010003894.1 coordinate 29,358, forward strand.
TCTAAAGATTGCCAACTGGGATAGTTTAAAATTTTCAAGGTATGGGGGTGCTGGCATTGATGGATGCATAGGGTGACTATGGAGCTAGCGTAAAGTGGGATTTTGGGGCCCATAAGTCTTGGTCTCCACATAATCTAAGTGCTCTAACAATGATTTATATGCATCAGAAGATTTGATATCTTCCTCCTTGGTTTTTCCCCATTGTGGGTTATGGGGAACTGGAGGCCTATGGAGGGGTAGCTGTACAGCATCCCCCTACATTGGTAGGGCATTTTAGCTCGCTCTTATTCTTGTTCATACTCCTCATAGGCTTCTTGAGGAGTTCCTGGGTGAGACCTATAAACATGGGTGGGTGCCCATTGAGGGTGCCCATCGTTGTTTCTGGGAGTGGCCTCCCGCTCAGGTCTAGGAGGTCTTAGAGGAAATATTTGATAAGGTCATGGAGACCTGTCTCGCACCAAGGGGTTGTGCCTCTCATACAATTCTATCTTATGCATGCGAGGGGTTGGGACCCTCTTAGGCATATTGTTTTAGAGCAATTCATATGTCTGATGTCGAATGCGCTCTTTGCTAAGGCAATACAGGTGCTCTAATTATTGTTGGTCTTGCCTGAGCTGCATGATTTGCGCTTGGAGGGTGGTATGTTTGGAAAATTCCAAGTCAATTTGTTCCACCGTCTTGTGTTTAGGAAGCCTAGATGCCTCTCCTACATGTCTATCTCGGTCGTGGTGATCCGAGATCCCTATGGGTTGCTTTCCTCTGTCGAGGTTAGCGAAATTCACCTGAGGCTCTGGCCTCAGTGGGTGATCCTGATACATAACAAGTGCAGAGGTGAATTGCTCCCATGCTGTGTATTGTTCTTGAGGAATGTAGTGATCTTCCTCATGCTCCCTTTCGTATGTGTGAAAGGGGCGGGCAGAATTGGCTTGCCCTGTCTAAAGAGCCTTGTGCTCTAGATTTGGCCTATTTCTTCTGACAGTAATAAGGGGTAAATGAGGGATGACATAATAATATGGCCCCTCCTTATGGACATTTTTTTGCTCTAGAACTTCATCACATAGTGACCACTCATAACAAGCATCTAATAGAGCCCTCCCGTCTATGTTGAGTACCACGTGTATGGCCTCCTCTTGAAAGGGTCTATGCTAAGTGGGATTGCCCCTCAAAGGGGTGCCTCTATAGTCTCAATCTGTAATGGCATGATGTGGACTATCTTGTGGGTCAGGCCACCAAGGCGGTATGACCAAGTCCTCAAGACTATATCGAAGGTGACTTGTCCCCCTTTGTACACTTTCTACGACTTCTGCAAGTGATTGGGCTCAGCTATAGGTGTACACCATGGTGATGTTTTTCTAAATATGTGTATGTTTTTATCTTCTTTACAACTTTTTATGCTACACTAAACAAAATGAAACACACAATCAAAGCAATGATTATCTTTTTTATGGGTTAAAAGTGTGCCCTAAATCTAGTTCAGTGTGTTTTGATGTTTGTTTTGAAAACCTTGTGATGTTTACACAATGACACTGAGAGGGGGGGTGAATCAGTGTAGCTATTAAATTTTTATATCTACAGCATTTAATATGAAATAAAGAGAACAAAAAAAAATTGAACAAGAGAGCAAACCACAACACTCAATATACCGAGGTTCACCAATTTGGCTACTCCTCAAAAATGACTACTTGGACTCCAATCCAAATCCAGTATTTGCAAAATCAATTTTACAAACACTTTACCAGCACCAACCGGAAGGAGCACCAACCCCCGTAATTTTCTCACCGCAACGGATGGAGCACCAACTCCTAGTACCAAGCACCAACTTGGACTCAATTCGATAAATTTAGAATGACATAAAAATGTCTTCACTTTATGCACGACCCTGACTGGTCTACAATTAAATCAACTCTGCACACTCTCACGGCTCCGCTTATTTTTCTCTTGATTCTTTTCTAACTCTCCTTTTACAGTAATTTCTCTCTAACAAAAGAACTATATTCTCTCGTACGGTTATTCTTTTATAACCTTTCAATCCCGCATGCAATCGAATCACACTACCGATCGTTCGAATCCATGCAATACGGCTGTTCGATTCCATGCACTTCGACTGTTCGAAACCCTGCAATACGTCTTTTGGAAACCATGCAATACGACAATTTTGTTTCGTGTACTTCAAATGTTCAATTTCTTTGAATACGGATTTTCGAATTCTTTTTTGAAACTCCATGTATGATTCTTCGAAAGCTTTTCGATTCTTCATGTTTGGATTTTTTGTATGCTTCAAATACGTCTGTTAGAATGCCTACAAATTCAACCTTTCGAATGCTTTTATTATCCTTCAAATTCGGCTTTTCGAATGCGTTTAAATTATGCATGTTTGTCTGTTGCAATGCATGTCCAACACCTATCAACAATTAATCGTCTTCGACTTCGCCATTTTTTATGTAATCGGTCGCATGATTTTCCTGTCTGCTTTTTCGACACGTGTCACCTTGCATGTTCCTGCGGGTTTTACCTGCCAGACTATTACCTGTCATGATATCGTGACACTTTTGACTTATGCTGACATCACCCTAAAGGTTGTCGCGAAATCACGACCATTTTGGCCTTGAAAGCTTTTCCCTCGCTCATGTCGCGATATCGCGACACTTAAAACTTTTGCTGACATCATCCTTCAGCATGTCGCGAAATCACGACCGTTTTGGCTCTTGGAAGCTTTCCCTACATCTTGTCGCGATATCGCGACACTTTGAGCTTTTGCTGACGTCATCCTCAATGCTGTCGCAAAATCACGATGCTTCCGGCTTCCAGCAGTTTTCCTTTCATCCTGTCGCGAAATCGCGACACTTTTCAACTTTGCTGACGTCATCATCAATGCTGTCGCGAAATCGTGATGCTTTCGGCTTCCAACAGCTTTCCTTTCATCCTGTCATGAAATCATGACACTTTTCAACTTTGCTGACGTCATCATCCTGCTTGTCGTGAAATCGTGACACTTTCGACTTCCGTACACTCTTCTTTGCTAGCAGTAGCGAAAAAGGAACATGTCGCGAAATCGCGACACTTTGTTCTTCCGTACTACTCTCCTTGCCAACTCCAGCGAAAATGGAACATGTCACGAAATCATGATGCTTCCGGCTCTTGCTGACGTCATCATCCTCCTTGTCACGAAATCGTGACGCTTTCGGCTCTTGCTGACATCATCAATCTTCTTGTTGCGAAATCGCGACGCTTCTGGCTTCCGTACACTCTTTGCTCCATGCAGTAGCGAAATCGCTACAAATTTTTGCCTTGTGCTTTTACCTTGTCTTTTTTCATGAAATTTTGACTTGTAATATCATTGCTGCATCTTTCAGTTCTACACTTTTGACTAGTAGCGAAATCGCTACACCTTAGTTTCCCTTTGTTCCAACATGTAGCGCCATCGCTACACCTTATTTTCTCTTTGTTTCAACCTGTAGCGAAATCGCTACACCTTAGTTTCTCCTTGTTTCAACATGTAGCGAAATCGCTACACCTTAGTTCCATGTATTTTCATCATGCAGCGATATCGCTACACCTTTGTTTCCTTTCATTTCAACATGTAGCGATATCGCTACACCTTTGTTTCCTTCTCTAGCAAAGATGTCATGAAATCGCGACGCTTTGCTCGCATCTTCTCTCTCCTCGACCATGTCGCGAAATCGCGACAATTTGGCGTGCATTTTCTCTCTCCTACTTTTTGTCGCGATATCACGACACATTTTCTCTCTCCTCAGCGAAAACTTGACATGTCACGAAATCATGACATTTCCGGCTGCGCCTTCTATCTCCTCGACCATGTCGCGATATCGCGACAGAAAACATGTCGCGATATCGCAACGCTTTTCTTCCTTGTCTCTTTTTGCGCTTCGAATCTGGTCACTTCTATTTTCCTTGAAACTTTCTGCACTTGATCTGACTGACCTCCGAACTGCATCAACTGCATCAATCTGACTGTGTTGACAACAATGACAATACTTTTGCAATTCTTTTGTTGCACCTTGCTCAACAATCTCCCCCTTTGGAATTGTTGGCAACACACGCAACCTTGCTTAATTTCTTCTCCCCCTTTGCCAATAATACCAAAGGGCTGTCGAGACTCCCCCTGAGTCTATGTACAATGTTCTCAGACTTAAAAAGTTTGAATGCTCCCCCTGAGAATGTGTTTCCCATAGCTAGTCAGTGCTTGGGTGGTGTGACTACTCCCAACTTCTTTCGAAGGTATTCAAACACTTCCTTAGGCAAATGTTTTGTGAATATATCAGCTACTTGCTCTGTAGTTGGAACAAAATCCAATTTAACCTCTCCTTTTGCAACTTTATCCTTCAAGAAATGATATTGGATTGCAATATGTTTGGTTCTTGAATGCATTACTGGATTCTTGGATATGTTGATAGCACTAGTGTTATCACATTTAATTGAAATTGGTTCATTGAAATGAATACCAAGATCTTTCAACGTTTGTCTCATCCATAATATCCGAGTACACATGTTGTTGCTGCAATGTATTCTCGCCTCCAGTGGATAGAGATACTCGATTCTTGTTTCTTGTCGTGCCATGCTACCACTTGTCACCAAGATAAAATGCTCCTCCACTTGTGCTCTTTCGTCATCAATACATCCCGCCCAATCCGCATCAGAATATGCAATCAAAGTGAAATCTTTACCTTTTGGGTACCACAACCCATAATCCATAGTGCCCTTGAGATATCTAAAAATCCTCTTTACAGCTGTTACATGAGTTTCTTTGGGACTGGCCTCAAATCTTGCAACCATACATACTGCTTGTAATATATCCGGTCTAGTGGTCGTTAAATACAAGAGCTTCCAATCATAGACCCGTACATTGTTTGATCTACATCCGGGGATTTATCATCCTTGCTCAACTTGGCACTCGTTGTCATGGGAGTGTCTGACCGGTTCATCGTCTTCCATTGTGAACATTTTCAGCATTTCTTTTACATATTTAACTTGAGAAATAAAAATGCCTTTTTCATTTTGATTGACCTGCAGTCCTAAGAAATAAGAAAGTTCACCAATCATTGACATCTCAAATTATTTTTTCATTTTAATTGATGTCTTTGCAGTATTCATCCATGCTGCTGCCAAATATTATGTCATCTACATAAACAACAAGAACAATAAGATGACCCTTCTCTGTTTTGACATATAAGTTGCTATCCACCAAACCTTTCTTAAACCCTTGTTTAATTAGATAATTATCTAGCCTTGCATACCATGCTCTGGGTGCCTATTTTAATCCATATAAAGCTTGCTTTAACCTGCAAACAAAATCTGGATTTTCACCAAGTTGGAAGCCATCGGGTTGTTCAATGTAAACCTCTTCTTCCATTTTACCATTCAAAAATGCTGATTTTACATCCATTTGATATACTTTGAAGTTTTTATGAACTGCTAATGCCAGAAACATCCTGATTGCCTCTAGTATGGCTACTGGTGCAAAAGTTTCTTCAAAATCAATGCCTTCAACCTGAGCATAGCCTTTACATACCAATCTTGCCTTATTTTTGACAACCTGCCCATCTTCATTCAATTTATTTCTAAAAACCCATTTAGTACCAATTATGTTTTTATTTGTTGGTCTAGGTACTAATTCCCAGGTATTGTTTTTCTCTATCTGATCTAGTTCTTCATTGATTGCCTTCATCCAAATTTTATCAGTGCTTGCTTCAACAACATTTTTAGGTTCAATACTAGATAACAGAGAATAGTTCCTCATTGTTGTTCTTCTTGTTTTAATACCATCTGTGGGATCCCCAATAATCTGTTCACTTGGATGATTTTTCTTCCAGTTTCTTGTTTTAAATTTCCTATTTTCTTCTTCTTCAGATTCAATTTTTACACTATCTGGATCAATTTTCCGATTCTTCTCTGTTTCTTTTTCATCATCACCTTCAATGACTTCTTCATACATAGGGTAGTTTTCTTGATAAGTAGTTTCTTGTTCTCTACCTTCATCAACTTTTACATCAACACTTTCAACAATTTTCTTCAACTTCTTGTTGTAACATGTGTATGCCTTGATTTTTGTTGAGTAACCGAGAAAGATACCTTCATCAGCTCTATCTTCAAATTTACCAAGGTTATCTTCAGTCCGTTTTATGTAGCACTTGCTACCAAATACTTTGAAATGTCTTGCAGTTGCCTTTCTGCCAAACCACAACTCATAAGCTATTTTGCTTTCATGTGGTCTCAGCATGCACCTGCTTTGAATGTAAACTGCAGATGAATCGCCTCTTTCCAAAATCTGTCAGCTATTTTGTTTTTTACCAACATTGTCCTTGCCATTTCCTGCACTGTTCTATTCTTCCTTTCTACAACACCATTCTGCTGAGGTGTCCTAGCTGCTGAAAACTGTATTCTTATCCTATGTTTTTGACAGTATTCTGCAAATTCTTCAGAGATAAACTCTCCTCCCTTGTCTGATCTTAGGCATTTAATTATTTTTCCTGATTGATTTTCAACAAGATTTTTGAAGGTTTTAAACATTTCAAAGGCTTCTGACTTGAGTTTCGAAATAGTACCCATGTCATTATTGAGTAGTCATCTATACACAAGATAAAATATTTGTGTCCATATATGCTTTCAGTTCTCATGGGTCCACATAGATCAATGTGAATTAGTTCTAATGGCTTGCTAGTGAAGTATTCTTTTGCTTTGAAAGTGGCTCTGGTTTGTTTTCCCTTTTGGCATGACTCACGGATGCTATTTACAGTGTTTTCCAATGTTTGGTATGTCTCTAATCGCTTTTTTGAACCGATTTTTTCCGATTGTCAAAACTAATATGCCCAAGCCTCTTGTGCCATAGCCGCTTTCATCTTCCCGTCCCATCAAGCACGTTCCTTCTCAGCTTCGAAAGTGTATACTGATTTTTGAAGTTCTCAATCCAGTGGCTATTAACTTTCCATTTTTTGTCTTTCTTACTTCACACCCTCCTTCTTGAAGATTACATCATGACCTCTCTCACATATTTGACTTACACTTAGCAAGTTATGCTTCAGGCCAATTACAAACAAGACTTATTTTGATTTTATATTGCCATCACTGATCTTGACTGATCCCTTTCCAACAATATTTTCTCCATCATTATTTCCAAATTTCACAGAACCACCTTCATAATTCTGTAAATTCTCAAACTTTTGCTTGTCACCTGTCATGTGACTGGAACAACCACTATCAAGTATCCAAGGTGCTGATTTGTTCTGAGCTTTAAAAGCAGTCTGGACAATCAAAGATTCCTTTTCTTTCCATTCTGGTTTGATAGCATATTTTGCTAGTTGTTTTGCCTTTATCATTTCATTAGCATGTGCCTGTTTTACAGGAAATTTCTGGTTTTGTTTCAACCCACTTAGCTGAGATTTTTTGCCCTGATAATTATTTGATGAAAAAGTGCTTCAGCTTCCTAGCAATATGTCCAAAATTATGACAATTATAACATTCAACTGCATAATTCATTAAAGGAGAAAAAACATTTATGCTGGTAAAATTCCTTTGAGATACATTATGCCCGCAATCTGAAATCTTATGGCCATAAGCATTGCATTTAAAACAATAACCAGAAAATGCATGATTAAACCTGGGTGCCGGTCTTTGCCAGTTTGAAGTAGGAGCCATGACTCTTCTCCTCCTCGGATGTGTGACTTTTGTGAATCCATATTTGTCAGTATTCTTCTTGAATATGGCATTATTGTTTTCTTTTGCATTATTTTGTTTTTCTCGGTTCAACCCCGATCTTTTCTTCTTTCTTTGTGGGTTCTATATTCAAGTTCTTTGAATCCTTTGAAGATTCTCCTTCATCAAAGCCTAAACCAAATTTGATGCCGAAGGCCTTTGGTTATTTAACATTTTATGCAACTTTACAAGTACTTTCTTCAAACTTATGAAAACAGCTCAATTTTCTATTCATCTCCTCTAACTGCATCCTTAACTTAAGGATGTCTTCCTCTAGCTTGTCGCATTCAACTGTCTTTACAGTTAATTGTTCATCAAGAAATTCAGACATTTTCTTGAATTCCTCTGTCTGTATTTTCAGATTGTTTATTATGTCTGTGGCATTCTCTAATTTCTTTGAAATTTTTTTATTCTTCTTCCTTTCTGCACTCAACTATTCAAGTGCAGCAACCAATTCTCCTTCCAAATACACTTAAGCTTCATCCTTGGAATTTTCATCACCTTCCTAATTTTCCTCTGTTCTTTCTTCTTCAAGTGCCATGAAAGAGCTTCACCTCCTTCTTCTTCGGACTCCTCATCTCGTGCTTTCTTTCAACCGCCGACATTCTTGGTTATGAAGCTTTTCTTCTTGAAGTTATTCTTTCTAAAATTTTGTTTCTTCTTCCAGTCACATTTTTCTTGGTGTGACCCTTCACCATTTTTGGTTCTCTCCTGCATTGGACATTTGGTTGCAAAATGACCGACTCCTCCACAATTGAAGCATTTAAAAGGTAGCTTCCCTCTATATTTTCCTTTTCCTTTTGTGAGTTTTCGAACAAAATTGGCTTCTGTTTCATCCAATGTTCCTTCATCCTCAGATTCATGTTCAACTTTTACATTCTTGTGTGCTTTAAAAGCTGCTTCTCGTCGTAGACTTGGTTTGTCCTATTCTCATTTCATATGCTGTCAGGGAACCATGCAACTCATCCATGCTGAAGTTGTTTAGATCTTTTGCCTCTTCTATTGCAGAGAATTTGGAGTTAAATCTTTTGTGAAGTGTTCTGAGAACCTTTTTCACCACAACTACATCATCAATTTCTTCACCAAGTCCTCTGATTGCATTAATAATTCTGTTGACTCTTAGCATATAAATTTCTATGTTTTCATCTTCCTTCATTTGCAGTGCTTCGAACTGTGCTCGATGAGTTTGCGGTTTTGCTTCCTTAATCTTACTGTCTCCTTCATGGATGCTCTTTAGTTTATCCCACATGTCCTTTGCTGATTTACAACTCATGACTCTTATCAGTTCACTGTCAACAAGCCCACACATTATGGCATTCTTAGCTTTGGAGTTGTTTTCAAATTTCTTTTTCTCAAAGTATCTATTGGAGGGGTAGTGGGTGCTGTGTATCCACTATCTACGTAATCCCAAATATCGTATCCCAATGCACTCAGATATGTTTGCATTCTGAGTTTCCAGAAGGTGTAATTTGTTCCATCAAATAAGGGAGCTTTATTGGATGAAAATCCTTCACCACCTGCCATTGTTTCTTCCAAGATCTCCTTATCTGATTAAGCTTATACAAGGAACCTGTGCTCTGATACCAATTGATGTTTACACAATGACACCGAGGGGGGGGTGAATCAGTGTAGCTATTAAATTTTTATATCTACAGCATTTAATATAAAATAAAGAGAACAAAAAAAACTTGAACAAGAGAGCAAACCACAACACTCAATATATCGAGGTTCACCAATTTGGCTACTCCTCAAAAATGACTGCTTGGACTCCAATCCAAATCCAGTCTTTGCAAAATCAATTTTACAAACACTTTACCAGCACCAACTGGAAGGAGCACCAACCCCTGTAATTTTTGGCTGCAACAGATGGAGCACCAACTCCTAGTACCAAGCACCAACTTGGACTGCAATTCTGATAAATTTAGAATGACATAAAAATGTCTTCACTTTATGCATGACCCTGACTGGTCTGCAATTAACTCAACTCTACACACTCTCACGACTCTGCTTATTTTTCTCTTGATTCTTTTCTAACTCTCCTTTTACAATAATTTCTCTCTAACAACAACAACTATATTATCTGTACGGTTATTCTTTTATAACCTTTCAATCCTGCATGCAATCGAATCACATACTCTGACTGTTCGAATCCATGCAATACGGCTGTTCGGTTCCATGCACTTCGACTGTTCGAAACCCTACAATACATCTTTTGGAAACCATGCAATACGGCAATTTTGTTTCATGTACTTCGACTGTTCAATTTCTTTGAATACGGCTTTTCAAATTCTTTTTCGAAACTCCATGTATGATTCTTCGAAAGCTTTTCGATTCTTCATGTTCGGCTTTTCTGTATGCTTCAAATACGTCTGTTAGAATGCCTGCAAATTCGACCTTTCGAATGCTTTTATTATCCTTCAAATTTGGCTTTTTGAATGCGTTTAAATTATGCATGTTTGTCTGTTGCAATGCATGTCCAACACCTGTCAACAATTAATTGTCTCCACTTCGCTACTTTTTACGTAATCGGTCGCATGATTTTCCTCTCGCTTTTTCGACACGTGTCACCTTGCATGTTCCTGTGGGTTTTACCTGCCAGACTGTTACCTGTCGCGATATCGTGACACTTTTGACTTATACTGACATCACCCTGAAGGTTGTCGTGAAATCGTGAACATTTTGGCCTTGAAAGCTTTTCCCTCGCTCATGTCACGATATCGTGACACTTAAAACTTTTGCTGACGTCATCCTTCAGCATGTCGTGAAATCACGACCGTTTTGGCTCTTGGAAGCTTTCCCTGTATCTTGTCGTGATATCGCGACACTTTGAGATTTTGCTGACGTCATCCTCAATGTTGTCGCGAAATCGTGATGCTTTCGGCTTCCAACAGTTTTCATTTCATCCTGTTGCGAAATCGCCACACTTTTCAACTTTGCTGACATCATCATCAATGCTGTCGTGAAATCGCGACGCTTCCGGCTTCCAGTAGCTTTCCTTTCATCCTATCACAAAATCGTGACACTTTTCAACTTTGCTGATGTCATCATCTTGCTTGTTGTGAAATCACGACACTTTCGGCTTCCGTACACTCTTCTTTGCCAACAACAGCTAAAAAGGAACATGTCACGAAATCGTGACACTTTGTTCTTTCGTACTACTCTCCTTGCCAACTCTAGCGAAAATAGAACATGTCACGAAATCACGACGCTTTCGGCTCTTACTGAAGTCATCATCCTCCTTGTCGCAAAATCGTGACGCTTTCGGCTCTTGCTGACGTCATCAATCTTCTTGTCACGAAATCACGACGCTTCTGGCTTCCGTACACTCTTTGCTCCATGCAGTAGCGAAATCGCTACAACTTTTTGCCTTGTGCTTTTACCTTGTCTTTTTTTATGAAATTTTGACTTGTAATATCATTGCTGCATCTTTCAGTTCTACACTTTTGACTAGTAGCGAAATCGCTACACCTTAGTTTCCCTCTGTTCCAACATGTAGCGCCATCGCTACACCTTATTTTCTCTTTGTTTCAACCTGTAGCGAAATCGCTACACCTTAGTTTCTCCTTGTTTCAACATGTAGCGAAATCGCTACACCTTAGTTCCATGTATTTTCATCATGCAGCGATATCGCTACACCTTTGTTTCCTTTCATTTCAACATGTAGCGATATCGCTGCACCTTTGTTTCCTTCTCTGCCAGCATGTCACGAAATCGCGATCGTTTTGCTCGCATCTTCTCTCTCCTCGACCATGTCGCGAAATTGCGACAATTTGGCATGCATTTTCTCTCTCCTACTTTTTGTCGCGATATCGCGACACATTTTCTCTCTCCTCAGCGAAAACTTGACATGTCACGAAATCACGACATTTTCGGCTGCGCCTTCTCTCTCCTCGACCATGCCGCGAAATTGCGACAGAAAACATGTCGCGATATCGCGACAGTTTTCTTCCTTGTCTCTTTTTGCCGTTCGAACTGGTCACTTCTGTTTTCCTTGAAACTTTCTACACTTGATCTGACTGACCTCTGAACTGCATCAACTGCATCAATCTGACTGTGTTGACAACAATGACAATACTTTTGCAATTCTTTTGCTGCACCTTGCTCAACACCTTGTAAAGAAATTTTTGTTGTATATGAAATATGAGGGATCTTATATCTCCTAAAATGGTCATCCCTTCAATATACCACTGCCAGGCCATTATACCTAACCTCTCTATATACCCGCCCTTACGTGAGCGAGATTATTGGTACATGAGAGCAGAATAGTACATGGAACATATGTGGTACGAAATGGGAATCACTCTATTTTGAAACCTACCATAGAAGACTTATCCTCATGCACTGGGAATTACCCCAGCTATACTTTGTCAGCTTTTGTCAATATTTACGTCTAGCAATAGTCATGATCGGGGTTATGTATGCAAGATTCAAGCCAAGGTGGTGATGAAATCCACCGTTGGTCTTGATCAAGTGTTGAGGTTTTATGACCAACACCTTGATGTTTAGATTACCACGTGGTGTGTGGGGTTATTTTTTATTTGCGTAAATAAAGAAAAACATGCAGTAAAACTCTCCTATGCAAGAAAAGAAAAGAAATTATAGAGAAAAAAATAGAAAATGACAGAGGATGCTCAAAACCCCTACCTCTTATCTTCCCAAATCGGATGCCTCTGAGTTTCTACTCTAAAAATACATAGACAACTATTCGTCTTGGGGTGAGATGAATAACAAATCAATATTCATCACAGGATGAGATGAATTCCTATTTGTCCCTGGGTGACATGAATTCCAATTCTATATTCGTCATAGGGTGGAACGAGCAACAGTTCAGTGCTCAAAATATTGACACCTACAAGCAAAAACACACAAATTTTGATCAAAATTTTGATCTTAAAATCAAGGGATATGGTCCCACCATGATCACCACTGAAAGCACGAGGATACAAAAACAAAATGGAAATGCCAAGTGCGATGTATGCCAAAGCGAAACGTAACGCTAAGTCCTACGAACTAAAATGCATGAAAGGAGAGGAACATAAACAAATTGAAACAAGATAGAAATAAAACTTTGAGTACAACCCTTTTTATTAATTTTCTTTAAAATTGGGTTACAATACGTCTCCTCCCTTTTCGGGGCTAGGAGCGTTAAGTAGGGCTCTATTACACTACGGATTGGTACGCTTTCTTTCGCGTGCCCACATGTAAAGTGGGTGGGAAAATTTTATCGCCGCTTGCATGAACATGTATTTGATTCCTTGCTGCTCCTCCTGTGTTGAGATCCTGCATTCAGAGAAACAAAAAGGGATTAGTAGCACCTGCGGATGGAGAGAAACGTGTGATCCCCAAGGCCTACGATTAGTGCATACATAAAATGATTAAAATGATAACTGAAACATATCAGAATGAGCTAAAAACTTGAAAAAAGCAAAAAAACATTACCAGGAAGCCACTGCAAAAGGAACAATCCAAATCCTTGCACATATTTCTAAGCGCTTCGGGGTGGGATGACTAAGACTGTCATAAGCTATCCGAAAGCACCCTCCTAAATGCCTAGTCTAGAGGCCTCTAAAATACCTACAAAGTTGGGGTTAGACAAAATGGGGCATTTTGGGATGACCCAGATGGTCGTATTTTTTTGATTCTACATCTATCACCCTGTATCTAATGATGCTCCCTGTATGTTAGCAAAAGCAGGAAATGATAAAATCATAGTCAAAAGTCACCCAAATCACATGAAATTTAAATGACAGCATATGTAAGTGACCTAGAATCAAATTAAAAAATAACAGTATGGAAATCTTCCATAGATTTCTAATCACTCTGGGGTGGCGCAATTAGAACTGTAGCAGTGCAGGGGGCACCCAAGGGCAGGACGCCCATCGTTTGGGACTCAGTTTCGGCACCAATCCACTTGGAATGGGTCCAAAACCTCTTATGGGGTTGTGTCAAAAAATTTGGTGGTGTATTGTGGCCAAATGTTCAGATTTGGGTACAGATTATGCTTCTAATGATCACCTAATAACCTCCCTTCCAAAAGAGAGATTAAGGATGTAAAAAGCACAATGAGGGTAAGGGTTTGATTTGACAGCACTTCATTGCTCCAAATGCTCTTCTCTATTTTTTTTGGGGTGAGAAGACTCACCAATTTATAGACCTAGGGCCTCTCTCTTTGAATGCGCATGCGAGGGCGCCACTTAACTTGCTTGCCCTATTTTGGGAGAAAAGATTATTCCCTAATTTAGTCTCTTTGCATGAGGCCTCCATGATCAAGGCATGCTTGACTGAAGTCCCTCTCCTTGATTTGAAGTTGTTCCTCACAATTGCATGCCTTGAAGGTGCAGTTAAGTGGTGGACCTATCGAGGTTTGACTTTTTTACAATAAAACCTGCTAATAGTCCCACCATTGGACGAATACCAATTTGTAATCGTCCTTGGGTGGGACGAGTAGGGAAAAAAGTGTTAAAAAGGTGTCAAATTGACCTATGACCTTCCAAACTATTGTGGGAGTGTTTAGGACCACTTTTTAACCACTAGGGGCTTCCCTAGGGGCTATGTATGTCAATTCAATCAGTGCTTGTCATCACATAATTAGATTGGTGCTATTTTTGTGTCTACACCTAACCAAATTTTGATGCCCCAAGTATGGAAAGGGCACACATTCTTGAATCCTTACTTCTAATGAGCTAAGGAGCTTAATTCAAGTGTTAACATTTTTTCAGTGAGGTGTTACTTGATCTTGGACATTGTTCAGTCATGAATAGGCAAAGGGCGAAACCTTTTGTCTATGGAAACCTTGAGTTCATGATTATAGAATACCAAGTGTTTGATCAACTTGTGATTATTGCTTGTTTGCTACCCCAAGCATGAGTGTGATTGTCTTTGTCAATGATTCTTTGAATGCATGTCATTTCCTTGATTGGGTGTGTATTTGTTGATTGGTGACTAAGTGTGACTACCCCCTTAAGCGTCGAATCGATGAGGAAATGACCGACATGAGAAAGTCGACGAGTCGTTGGACCCAAGATGACTTTTTTAAGGGTGCCTTTAGTTGTTTTGCATTGAATACTTATGCAGTTTCCCAATAATAATACCTATTTTTGGTGGGCTTTAACCCTTTTTGTGATGCTTATTGGGTTTGAAATTGTCAAAAATCTATCCTCTCATGGAGCGGTCTAGATATGGTAGCCTTATTAGGGAGTAGGATATTGATAATTTGTGGGCTCGATGTCTATTTTATATGCCAAGAATTTTAGGCACAAATGCGCCTTTTTTCGGCAATTTTATTGTTGTTTTTGGGTGGGTTTTGCCCCTTTTTGTGACGCCTTTTGGGGATGAAATTGTCAAAAATTCATCCTCTCGTGGAGTGGTCTGGCTATGGTAGCCTTCTTAGGGAGTAGGATAGTGACAATTTGTGACCCCAACATCAGTTTTGGATGCCTAGAATAGCAGGCACAAAGGTGCCTTTGTTCGGTAATTTTATTGTTGTTTTTGGGTGGGTTTTGACCCTTTTTGTGATGCCTTTTGGGGATGAAATTGTCAAAAATTTGTCCCCCTGTGGAGTTTTCCGGCTATGGTAGAATTCTTAGGGAGTAGGATAGTGACAATTTGTGACCCCAATGTCATTTTTGGATGCCTAGAATTGCAGGCACAAATGTGCTTTTGTTCGGTAATTTTATTGTTGTTTTTGGGTGGGTTTTGCCCCTTTTTGTGATGCCTATTGGGGATGAAATTGTTGAAAATCCGTCCTCCCATGGAGTGGTCCAGATATGGTAAAATTATTAGGGAGTATTATAGTGACAATTTGTGACCCAAATGTTAGTTTTGGATGCCTATAATCGTAGGCAGAAAGGTGCTTTTGTTCGACAATTTTATTAATGTTTTTGGTGCATTTTGGATGCAGTTTTGGTTGTTTTTTATTTTCTTGCTCTATAATCATCCCAGGGTGGGACGAATACTAGTTTTGTAATCTTCACATGGTGGTATGAGCACTAAATAAGGGCATAAGATCCTATATAAGGGCCAAAACTAGGTTTTGGGCTCATTTGCAATTATTTTTTCTAGCAAGTTGGAGCTATGAGGAGGAGGAGTTCGAGTTTTCGAAGCGAAGCACTGTCGAATTTTTGTGGACACCATGAGTTCAAGGACCGGATCTACGAGTGGCAGATCCAAAGCAAGACCTATAGGTGCTCCTTCTCTTTACTTTATTTTTTTATATTTTTTTTAAGTACAATTTAAAACCATAATTAATTTTTTTTGTATTTTGTTTTTTCGTTTAGACTAGGATGGAAACCCTAGTGAAAAACCCTTTTTTTTGTTTTTGTTTGCTTTGAGCCTAAGGTTAAAACCCTAGTAAGTTTGTTATTTTTTTTTAAACTAATGTTAAAACCCTAGGTTAAAGTTTGTTTGTTTTATTTTTTTGTTCATCATTAAGGTTAAGAAACCCTAGGTTGAGTTTGTTTGATTTTTTATTTTTTTTGTCCACACTTAAGGTCGAAAACCCTAGTATGTATTTTTATGTTTTATTTGATTTTTTTTTTTTTGTTCACACTTAAAGTTAGAAACCCTAGTATGAATTTTTTGTGTTTATATGTTTATTTGTGTAAAGTTAATTTGAATGATCTGTACTTTTGCTGTACAATGTTGTGTTTTTAGTTTTACTTTGTTTTTCTATACTTTGCTATACAATTTTACTGTTTTTGTATAGTTTTATTTTATTGAGCTATACTGTTGCTGTACAATTTTCTGTACTTTTGTTTTTTTGCACATTTTTTGTCATCTATATAGTTTATTTGAATGTTTTTGTTTAAATTAAGGTTGAAACCCTAATTATTTTTTGTTGTATTATTTTTGTCTACATTGCTGTACATTTGATTTGTTGTCATGTTTTAATGTTTTTGTGGTGTTTTTGTTTTTTAGGTTATGAAGAGTCAGTACCGTTAGCTGATGATATTATATAAAGCATGGGATGCATTGACTGTGGTGGACTAGGAGTGGCTTGATGCCCTTGGGCTCAAGCAGGTGACACGGCTAGAGCCTATGGTGGGGGATCGGGCATATCTGACTGCCCTGATCAATTTGTGGGATTGCCTCACACAGTTGCAAGGGATATGAAGGCTAGGTTTCACACTGAGATAGCATGAGGAGCATAGCATCGAGAGGGATCGGTTGCAGGCTCAGTTGACACAGCGAGATGAAGCATTTGATGCATACCATCAATGGTATGTGTAGTGGGTCAATTTCAGGTGGAGTTGGAGGCCAAGATTATCCACCTTTATGGGAAGTTACCTGAGCTCACTGGAGGTGGATCTTCATGCCCAATGAGAGACAGTGAGATTGAGTAGTCTGCTTCCTCTCATCATAGGTAGGTGGGTAGATCCTACGTGATCATGGTGGCCGACTCCCTAGGCTTGGGGTTTTTGAGTTTTTGATTTTTTTGTGAGGTCAGAGGACCGATTTATTGTAGACTGCAAGATTTTTTTACGATATATACATGATGTTCTCTTTTATTATAAACTTTTCATGATTTATTATTTATTTTATGCACATTTATTTACGTTTATGTATGCATGTGTTATTATGAATGTGACTATTTCTAAGTATATGATGTATGCATACGAAATGGATGAAATGATTTATTGGTATGCAGGTGGTGGCACGATGGACTATACAGGATTTACCAGCTTTTTGTGCTATGTGATTGCTTTGTGAAATGACTTTTCATGTAATATTTTTGTTTTGTTTGTTTTGTATTTTTTGATGGTGATGTAAGTAATGAAGTGTGCCATAGGTGTTCTAGAATGTAGTTAAGGTTTTTCTGAGACTCAGGTGTTTTAACTAACGAGCCAAGACTGTACATTTATCTCACAAGACTTTTGAACAAGGTACGAATCATACTTTAGTTTGACAAAGTTATTTCACATCTTTGTGTGTGTGATTGAATTTGTTTAGGTGCTAGTTGTCAGGATACTTCCAGTGCCAAATAGGCTGTCAACCAAACCTATACTGAGGATCACCTAATTAGCTCCACTAACTCCTTTGTTGTATTTAGTATGATTAATCTATGGTGCAATCTAGGATACCATAAGCTAGCTCATCCACATGTAAACATTGATTTGTACATAATTTAATGCGATAGATATATCGTCATGCGAGAGGTTTGCCACCAGTGACCAATAGGCTATCCACAAAACTGGTACTGAGAATCACCTCATGACCTTCTGAATGCTGAGATTTCTAGGGATTCATGTTTGACTCCCTTATTTTCTTTACTTTTATTGGGATACTTGCTCTCGTATGTAGTGATAAAAAATCATTGTTTATTTTTCATTTTTTTATTTGAGCAAGGGATGGGAATTTTGAGTGATGAGAATCACTATTTCTTGTGCTTTTTTGATGTATGCATTGTGTGGGTTTTGATGTCAAACTTTGGAGTTTGTAATTTGACTTTTTGAATTTTTTTTTTGGATATTTGCAACTTTTTGAGAATTTGGGATTCTTGGGGAATTGGGTAGGGAAGATGCTTGTCCTTTTGCCAACTCTCAGCATTCTTGGGGTCATTCACATAGGGGGATGAGCGATATAAAATTTTTACTGTATGGTATCCTAGATGGCTTTACAGTTTTCATATTTCATTCACACAACTTGGGAATTTTTTATGTGTTTTAACTTGTGTGGGGATGCTACGTAACAAGGTGTGATCTAAGTAAAACTCTACCTTTGTAAAATCTGTCTGACTTTATACCATTTTTGGCTAGAAATTTAAAGACAGCTAAATGAAGAAAACCCCAAATACATTAGGAGACAACTGATTATGATATGTTGAAAATGTGGATGACATTATTCTTGTTGGATTATTTACAGAGTGGACAAATGTGGAAAATTATGGAATTACTGAGTAATTACAGTCTACGGTGTATTTGACCTGTATGACCAACAAATATGCAATGTATGTATGTGATGCCTAATGCAACTTATTATTATTATTATTATTTTTTGTGTTTTCATTTTTAAGAGTATGCATGGAAGTGAGATGCAATTTTTTTGTTACTTTTGATTATCTTTTGTGTTTGTTTGTTTTTGAATATTTGTTTTTGACCAAGCAATTGTGGGAACTCTTGGAGATTTTGGTTTGGCCAAATATTTTATGGATACCTTTGGGGCGTTTTAGGTTGACCAAGCGATTGTGGAATCCTTGGAGCTTTTTGGGTGACCAAGCAGTGGTGAGAACCCTTGGATATTTTGGTTTGACCAAAGGGATTATAGATACCTTTGGGGTGTTTTTGGGGTTGACCAAGTGATAGCTAGCATCCTTGGAGCTTTTTGGGTGACCAAGCGATTGCTAGAATCCTTGGAGCTTTTGGGGTGGGCTATGGCTCCCTAAATGTTGAATGGCCTCAAATGACTAATGTTCAAGGGTTCTAGTTCCTTGATTCCTTCAAGAGAGGTGAGCCAATATGTTCCAGGTCCTATTTTACTATCAATGACATAAGGACCTAACCAATTTTCCATGAATTTATCCCTTAAATGGGGTGGCAAGTTATAATTTTTTTTGTTCTCTTTTAAGACCAAGTCACCAACCTGAAAGTCCCTCAGGTGGACTTTCATGTTGTATGCTTTCTTAAGTCGCTCTTGATAGATATGTAAATGATCAAGAGCATTGATGTGTCATTCATTGAGAAACGTAATCTAGTCTAATCGTGCCTACCACATAGTGTCATCATTGATGAACTCTTGCATGGATATGCACAGGGAAGGTATTTCCAACTCGAGAAGCGTGACTACCTTGAAGCCATACACCAAAAAAAATGGAGTTGCCCCAGTGGGCATCCGAATGCTAGTGTGATAAGCCCATAGAGCAAGTAGGATTTGAATGTGCCAATCCTTATGACTATCTATGACTATATTTTTAATGATGGCAACTAGCATTTTGTTTGATGCCTTTGCTTGCCCATTTGCTTGTGGATAATAAGGTGTTGAAAAATTGTGCTAAATTTTGTACTTTGTGGTCAAATCACGCACATATTTGTTCTTAAATGATGTCCCATTATCTAGGATGATCTTGGATGGAATACCAAAATGACATATGATGTTATGTAAAATAAACTCCGCAATGCGGGGCCTAGTTGTAGAGGTTAGCGTAATTGCTTCCACCCACTTGGTGAAGTACTCTATGGCCGTTATGATGAACGTGTGATGGCCTGACGATGTAGGGGAGATATTTTTGATTAGATCTAAGCCCCACTATGAAAATGGCCAAGCCAATTGGATCGACTACAAGGCTTGAGAAGGTACGTGTGTCAAGTTGGCATGGTGTTGACACTTCACACACTTCCTCACATATGCACAACAATCTTGCTCTAAATATGGCCAATAATAGCCCATGTGAATAATGCACTTGGCGATGGCCATACCGCTGAAGTGGCCACCGCACGTACCATCATGCACTTGGGTGATTGCCCAAGTAGACTCCTGCTGGTCCAAGAAATGGAGAAGGATCCCTTTGTAGCTTCGACGGTACAAAATATCTCCTAGCAAGACATGTTTTGTAACTTTTTGTTTGAATTATATTTTTGTGGCATGCCACAATCCAAGTGGGAGGCTACCCAACTTGAGATAGTATCTTATGGGTGTGTACCAATCCTATTGATCAGAAACCTTGATGGTATGAACGACCAATCCCTCTTGAAGTTCATCCCTAGTAAAAGTTGAGCGAGAAAGAACTTGTAAGAATAGCATTGTGTTTCTATTAAGAGGGGTTGGGGAGAATAAGGACCCCCATTTGGCATGGTTTAGACTATCGTGGATTCGAGAGAACCTATCCTAATATGGTTCAATCTAGATCAGGTGAATTTCTAGCATAAGGTCAGAGCTTGTACACTCCATCATAGATTATGATAATGTTTTGACTTGAATGGTTATCATTTCACCAGAAGGGTCTTGCGGTATTAGTGACCCCAAGGAGGCCATAGTGTCCGTAAAATGATTCGATGATCGAGGGAGTGCCTTGATGTCATACCATTCAAGTCTAGCCAGGAATTTATCCACAAGGGCTTTGTAGGCTTGCAGAACTAGGCATTTGCATTGGAATACCCCTTTCACCTAGTTGACAATTAACAACGAATCACCAAAGATATTCAAGTATTTGATGTTCATGGTGATGGCTATCTGAAGATCTATGAGCAAGGCTTTGTATTTAGCATTGTTATTTGTGCATGGGAAATCAAGTTTAAATGATAGAGATATTAGAGCCCCTTGAGGTCTAAAAAATATGATTCTTGTGCCACCCCCTTGCTCACATTTAGAACCATCAAAAAATAGGGTTATGTCGGCCTATGACTCAGGCTCATTAGAATCTAGTGATTCTGAGACATGGAAGACCCCATCATCGAGTAGTTCTATGGTCAGAGGCTGATCATCTTTGAGAGGAGCCTCTGATATTTGATCGATGATGACTTGAAAATTTATAGACTTCTATCCAATGAATTCGATGTCAAACTCCATCAACAACATGATCCATTTTGTTGTACAACTACTATGATAAGTACAACTCATCATATATCGCAATGGATTCTCTTTAGACACAACATACATCGTATTACTTAGAATTTAATGGCATAGATTTTTTGTGGAAAATACCACTACTAAGCATAGTTTTTTGATGTATGCATAGTTAAGTTCATAACTGACCAGGGTGCGGCTAAGATAATAAGTAGCCTATTCTTTATGTAGTTTATTTTTCTGGTGTAGCATGGTGCCCAGTGCCACCTTAGTATCTGAGATGTATAAATAGAATGGAACTCGTAGCCTAGGTGGTGCCAATACTGGCGATGAAGCTAAGTATTGTTTAATGTCATTAAAGGATGACTGGCACTCATCATCCCAATGAAAGGCTACCCCTTTGTGTAATAATTTATTCATGGATCGACACTTTTTAGATAGCTGTGCTATGAAGTGCTTGATTGACGTGACCTTACTCTGTAAGCTTTTGAGCTGCTTGATGGTGGTTGGGGGAAGCATTTCAAGGATTGCCCTAACTTTGTTTGGATCTAACTTGATGCCTCATTTTGAGACTATGAAACCCAAGAGTTTTCTAGATGTGACACAAAATACGCACTTCTTGGGGTTTAGCCTAACTTTGTGTTCAATGAGGCGATCAAGGATCTTGCATAAGTCATCGAGATGATCTAGGCACAAAAGAGATTTGGCCAACAAATAATCCATATAATATTCCAAATATTTATGCATGTGATCATGGAAGATGTATGTCATAGCACGTTGGTAGGTGGCACCAACGTTTTTAAGGCCAAAGGGCATGACCTTATAACAAAATGTCCCCCAAGGCATTATGAATGTCATTTTTAGTTGATCATCAAGATTGATACGAATCTAGTTGTATCTTGAGAAACCATCCATGATGGAAAGCATTTCGTGTCCTGATGTAGCGTCTACCAATGCATCGATGCTAGGCAATGGGAAATCATCCTTGGGACTCGCTTTGTTTAAATCTCAAAAATCAGTGCATATGCAAATCCTCCCATTAGGATTTTTAACGGGCACCATGTTGGACAACCATGGTGGGTAATCCATGCAGATGTCAAATTGTGCATCCAAAAGATTTTGTAATTCATATTTTACCATTAAGGCTATTTTTGGGTGCATCTTATGTAGTTTTTGCTTGACTGGCTTGACTTTCAGATCAAGCGTTAGATTATGTGTGACTAGCTATGGGTCTAGCCTTGAAATGTCTTTGTAGGACCATGCAAAACCCTCATTCTTCTCTTTAAGAAGGGCAATGTAATCAGATTGCTCTTCTAGGGATAGAATTACCCCTAGATTGATGATTTATGGATTCCTTGGATCAGAGCCGATGTCTATGTCAGTCGTCTATTCAACTGACATGTGGGACCGGTCCTCCAACTGGTGTGGAGTTGGGATCAGGTGGATATCATTTACTAAATTTAGATCTATGTTTAGAATTTTGAGTTCCTCTTCAGCATGGAAGATATATTGAGTTGGTCCTAGGGTGAAATGAAGCATCTCACCGCAAGGCCAATACTTTGATGGGGATGGTGGTGAGTTAGCATGATCTTAGTCTATGGCATCTATGTTTAGATACAATGGTTGTGTTGGATCGGCTGGATTATGGATGGGGGCAGTCAAGTCAATGGACATCATGTTGATGAAGTGAATTTGGTCTCCATTACCACGTGGGTGGTGACTTGGACATCCCTGCTGATCTTTGTGCTCTGGATCTGACTCTGTGGGTATTGGCACAAATGGATCATCCCTATGTGTAGATAAAAGGATATGATCTACCCTTGGCGCTGATGGCTCTATAGGGTCTCTAAGTGGAAGGTGCTCTCTATATGCCTGAAGTGGTGGGTGTAGCACTTGGTCTAACTATGCTTGGTTTAGGTGCCACCTATGCCTTGGACCCATGTTTAGCTATTCAAACATATCATCAATGTCCATGGGGTATTCTCATTGTTGTTGTTGCATGTGGTTGAGATATGCCATCTCAGTCTCATCTTCATAATCACTATCAGAGATGCATAGGCCTTCATTGGCTCTGAAAACTGTTTACAGCATGTGAGGCTCATTTTGCTTGAGCAAGTTGATTTGTTACCATCGGGGTTGTTTCGCTCTCTACAGGAGGACCTGATTATCTTGAGGTGGCATTTGCTCAATTGTAGCATTGAAGGGGAACATTATCATGAAGTTATCCTGATAGTCATCTATGGACATCACTTGTGAGTGATTGCTATCAGACTTGAAAGGGTCCCAAGGTGCTACCTCATACTCTAACTTGTCTTCTAAAGATCCTTATTGACCTTGTCTATATCCATCTTGGAGGTAAGTTCTTGAAATTTCCCCTTTCTTGATCAAAGGGAAGGGGTTGTTGAGGCCCACAAGGTTGGTTGTTAACAATGGGAGATAATCCCCCAATGTGTATGTTGTGTTAGGATTGGCATATGGATCTTGTGCCAACCCATCCTTGTTGCCTAGCCCTAGGCCTTGCATGTTTTCTACCAAGATGTCAGGGGGAAAAGTGTGGTTGAAACCTTCTCCTGATTTGTCGTATGGCATCTGATATCTTGGTTGACAAAGAACACGGACCCCTTGTTCATATATTCCCAACCCATATCCATGCAAATTACATTGGCCAAGATATTTCAAAGCAAATTCTAGGTTGGACTAATAGTTGAAATTCTCAACAAAGGTCTCTTCATCCTCTTCCTCTTGCAGGTAAGGTTCAATGCCATTGTCAAGGCCCCCATATACTAAATTTGTTTGGTTTTGCTGGTAGCCTATAGGGACAATAGTGTTGATGGGGAGGCGAGGTCTCCCCATGTCTTGCATGGACTTAAGCGTAGGTGTTGCCACAATGTTCCACACTAGATACTCCCCGTGTATGTATTGGCCATCTCAATTGTGATCATTGGTAGTTTAGGGGGAGGAAATGGGAGTTCTTCCTAGGTCCACTCCATGTAGGGTGAACCAGGCATCTCGACTTTGATTCGACTGGGCACCTCTTCTCTAGAGATGGTTGAGACCAATGGTAGTATCTCTTCTATGGGATTCTTCCCATTGTTCTTCGATGTGGCCACCATAGGTGGTGTCGTTCATGAAGTACCAGACGATGAAGATGGGCCCGGTTGGTGATTTTATGGACTTAGTAGCGGGGACGTATGCAAAATTGGACCCTATTTGGATGGGTTCAACTGAAATTCCAAATGTGTCGATGGGAGGGTTGACTATGGTATTAGCTACACCACATTGCAATAATTGAAGGGCTCTAAGTCTATCGAGACTACATGCACTTGCCCTTTGTATGTGTACTTTAGGCATTGATGGGCTATCGAAGGGACACACTTCATGTCCCTAATCCAATGTCGGCCCAACAAGATGTTGTAGGCCATCTCACCTTTTAGGATATGGCACAATGTAGGAATAATATTTTGTCCCACTTGGATGGGAAATACAATTGTGCCAACCATCAAGCATATCACATCATTGAATGCTCGAAGAGTATAGGTGGAGGCCAAAATGTGAGATGCTGGCAGCTTCAGGTGTTTCAATACCGCTGTTGTGATTATATTGTTGGACAAGAAAGTGTCCATAAATACCCTCTTAAATGGGATATCGTTGACCTATGCAATGATGTGTAGGGGTGGATCTACCATATCACCAGTCATCGATTTTAGTTCATCTTCTCTAAAGGTGATGACTAGTTTTGTACATCATTTTACATGTCCCACAAAGTTATTGAAAGAGTTTGCTTTATGGGACTATAGCTCGATGGATTTGAGTATCTCCATTAGAGCCTCCTGATGGGGTGGTGATTGTTAGATGAGCTCAAATATGGAGAGCCTAGCCGACATGGTCCTTAAACTTTGGGTAAGTTTAGTCCAAATCGTGGCCACTGGTCTAGGCGAGAGAGGTTGCGTAGGGTACCGTTGAGGTTGTGACATTGATGGAACTTCTCCCATAGCTGTAGTGAAGGCAGTTGTGCTTGGGTACCTCTTGTTCTATGTCACTATGCTTATCATCCCTACATACCCCTACATGGGATAGTTTTGTGTCACCTCATTGACTTATAGAGTCTTTGCTTGCGCATCATGGGTAGGCAAGGGGTCTTTGAAGACCTCCATCTATTGGTTGCTTGGTGCTATGGGATTATCCACCACTAGCATTTTGTTGTCTATTAGGTCTTGCACTAAGCTTTTGAACTTCCAACATGCGTAAAGGTCATGTCCTTTCTATCGATGAAATCTATAATATAGGTCTTCCCTATAGCCCTTGGGTTTTTGCGCATTGGGGTCTACGGGTCGACTTTCTCGTAGGTTTATCAAGTTTTTCATGGACAAGCGGTTAAAAAATGAGTATTTAGACTGTGAAGAGTGTGAATTATCGCCTAGGGTGACGCTGCTAATTTTTCTCTTGCCTATGATTTTACTTCTCATAGCTATCAAGAGGAATTGCCTGATAATTAGCCTTTAGGGGCTATGTTGTCTGTGTAGGCTTTGGTATGTTTATGGAAACCTGATTGACCATGGTGGGTTTTGGTTGCATGGACCCAATTTTGGCATTTTTGGGCCACTCTTTCTTGCATGGCTTGGCAATATCACCATCCTGTATCTTGATCTCCTCGATTATTTTTGCTTGCACCAGGGCTTCCTCGAGAGTGGCATATTGCTGCAACTGCAATAGCACAGAGATCGACCTTAGGCAACTCTTTGAGAACATTTGGGTTAGGTCAGCCATGGGAGGGAGGTAAGGAAACTTTGAAAGCAATTGTCTCTTCCTCATATTGCCTAAGGCTAGCTAGGTCACTTAATAATGCCTTCTTCTTGGTGTTGAAAGTGAAATGTTTGAGGAACACGTCCACTAGATGGTCTAGGTTGCTGATGCTATGCTTTGGCAATTAGGTAAACCAATATGAGGTAGGTCATGTGAATGTGGTTTCAAATGTTCTTAGAAGCAAAGCATCATTGTCATGAATTCCAAAGCATTGACTCAAGAATCTTGTCACATGCTCTTGGGCATCCTCATCCCCTCTAAAAAATTCCAATTGAGGCATTTTGAAGTGTTCAGGGTATGGGAGTACTTGCACTGAAGGATGCATAGGGTGAATGTGGAGCTGGAATAAAGTGGGATTTTGGGGCCCAAAAGTCTTGGTATCCATAGACTCTAAGTGCTCTAGCAATGCTTTGTATGCATCGAAAGATTTGATCTCTTATTCCTTGGTTTGTTCCCATTGTGGATTACGAAGA
The DNA here is from genome assembly GCA_028583015.1 of Wollemia nobilis. Classification (NCBI taxonomy): domain Eukaryota; kingdom Viridiplantae; phylum Streptophyta; class Pinopsida; order Araucariales; family Araucariaceae; genus Wollemia; species Wollemia nobilis. Next base: position 55,841 of record JAQPPZ010003894.1, read on the forward strand.
ACTTAAGGCCTATGGAGGGGTAGCTGGATAGCACCCCCCTTGCCTTGGTAGGGCATTTCATCTCGCTCCTCTTCTTGCTCGAATACCTCATAGGCTTCTTTAGGAGTTCCTGGGCATGACCTATAAACATGGGTGGGTTCCCGAGGAGGGTTCCCATCATTGGTTCTAGGAGTGGTCTCCCGCTTAGGTCTATGAGGTCTTGGAAGCAATGCTTGATAATGTCGTGGAGACCTGTATCATACCAAGGGTTTGTGCCTCTCATAAAGCTCTATCTTATGTGTGTGGGGTGTTGGAATCCTCTCATGCACTGTATTCTAAAGCAACTCATCCGTCTAACGATGAATGCGCTCTTTGCTAAGATGATACAGGTGATCTAACTATTGTTTATCTTGCTCAAGTTTCATGATTTGTGCTTGGAGCGTGACATGTTTGGCAAGTGCCAAATCAATTTGTTTCATCGTTTTAGGTCTAGGAGGCTTAGATGCCTCTCCTACATATCTATCTTGATCATGGCAATCTGGAATATGTATAGGTCACTTCCCTCTGTCAAGGTTAGTGGCATTCACCCGAGGCTCTGGCCTTAGTAGGTGATCTTGATAGTTAGTAGGTGCAGAGATGCATTGCTCCCATGTTGTGTATTTCTCTTGAGGAATATAGTGGTCTTCCTCGTGCTTCCTCTCATATATGTGAAAGGGGCAGGCAGAATTGGCTCACCCAGTTTGAAGATCCTATGCTCTAGATTTGGCCTATTGTTTTTGACAACAATGAGGGGTAGAGGAGGGATGATATAATCATGTGGCCCATCCTTATGGACCTTATGTTGTTCTAGCACTTCATCATGTGGTGGACACTCATAATGAGTGTCTAATGGGGCCTTCCCATCTATGTTGAGTGCCACATGTATGTGCTCCTCCTAAAAGGGTCTATGTTGAATGGGAGTACCCCTCGAAGGGGTGCCTCTATAGTACCATTCTATAATGGCATGATGTGGACTACGTTGTGGGTCAGGCCGCTAAGGTGGTATGACCAAGTCCTTGGGGCTATATTGGAGGCGACTTGTGCCCCCTTCTATCTTTTTTTAGCTTCTTCTTGTGATTGGGCTTGGCTACGGATATACACCATGGTGGTGGTTCTCTAAAATATGCATATGTTTTTATATTAGTTACAATTTTTTATGCTACACCAAAAAAACGAGACTATACAAGCAAATAAGTGATTATCTCATTTATAGATTAAAGGTGTGTCCTAAATCTGGTTCAGTGTGTTTTGATTTTTGTTTTGAAAACCTTGTAAAGAAATTTTGTTGTACATGCAATATGAGGGTTCTTATGTCTCCCAAAATGGTATCCCCTTCAATATACCACTGTCAGACCGTTATACCAAACCTCTCAATATACCCACCCTTACGTGAGGGAAACTATTGATACGCGAGAGCAGAACAGTACGTGGAACATAGGTGGTACGGAAGGGGAATCACTCTATTTTTGAATCCTACCATAGAAGACTTATCCTCATACACTGGGAATAACCCCAACTACACTTGGTCAGATTTTTTCAAGATTTACGTCTAGCAATAGTCATGATCGAGGTTATGTATGCAAAATTCAAGCCAAGGTGGTGATGAAATCCACTATTGGTCTTGATCAAGTGTTGGGGTTTTACGACCAAATCCTTGATTTTTATATTATCACGTGGTGTGTGGGGTTATTTTTACTTATGAAAAGAAAGGAAACATGCAGTAAAATTTTCTATGCAAGCAAAGAAACAAAAAAATCATAGAAATAGAGATAGAAAATTACAGAGAGTATTCAAACAACCTACCTCTTCTCTGCCCACACAAGATGCCTGTGAGTTTCTTCTTAGAAAATGCATAGAGAGCTAATCATCCCAGGATGGTATGAATAGCAGATCTATATTCATCATAGGGTGGGATGAATTCCCATTCGTCCCTAGGTGAAACAAATTCCAGCTCTGTATTCGTCATAGGGTGGCACGAGTAGTAGTCCAGCGCCTAAAGGATTAACACTTGCAAGCAAAAAACACAAAAGTTTGATTAGAAACTTAATCCAAAAATTAGGGGATAGAATCCCACCATGATCGCCACTAAAAGCATACCTACAGAAGCATAGGTGTACTGGGTGCGATGCAAACAAAAGCATATGTAACGCTAAGTCTTACGAATGAACAAAGAACAAGCGCATGGAAATGGAAAGCAAAGCGTGAATGAAATGATATGTAAATAAAAATTAAAATGTAGCCTCTTTTATTAATTTTTCTTGTGATCAGGTTACAATATGTATCCCCCATTTTCAGGGGCTTGGAGCGTTAGATATAGTTTTGTTACACCAACGGATGGTATGCTTCCCTTCGGGATCTTCTGCATGCCCACATTTGAAATGGGTGGGCCAAACATCACCGCCACTTGTGTGAATGCATCTATAGTTCCTTTCTACCTCTTTGATGTTTATATCCTACTTTCATAGAAACAACAATGATTAATAGCACATGCAGATGGATGGAAACATGGAATCCCTAAGGCCTCCGGTCAATGCATACATGAAATAATTAAAATAGTGGTCAAAAAATAGAAGAATAAGATGAAAATTGAAAAAAAACATGTAAACATCATCATGAACACATTGCAAAAGGAACAGTCAAGAAATCTATTGTAGATTTCTAATCGCTCCAGGGTGGGACGATTAGGACTGTCATAAAATGCCTAAAAGTGACCTCCAAAATTTCCCATCTAGAGGCCTCTAAAACACCTAAAAACTTAGTGTTAGGAAAAATGGGGTATTTTGAGATTACCCAAAATGTTGGATTCTACATATTCTACCCTGATCGCCCTGTATCCTAAGGTGCTCCCTGTATGTTAGTGAAAGCATAAAACAATGAAAACATAGTCAAAACTTATCAGAATGGTATGAAAATTGAATAGCAGCATATAGGAATATCATAAAACAATATGCAAAATAAATAGTAAATAAATCAGCTATATATTTCTAATCACTATGGGGTGGGACGATTAGGACTGCAATAGTTTGGGGGGCATCTAGGGGCAGGACACCCACCATTTGGGGCTTGGTTTTGACACCAATCCACTTGGGATGGGTCCAAAAACTCCTAGGGGATTGTGTCAAAAAATTGGGTGTGGTATTGTGGTTAATTTTTTGGGTTCTGGGTTTGGATTACGCTCCTAATGTTCACCCAATAACCTCCCTTCCAAAAGAGAGATCAAGGATGTAGGAAGAAAAAATGAGGGGCGAGGGTATAATTCGGTAGCACTCCATTGCTCCAAATGTTCTTACTCTATCCTTATTTTGGGATGATAAGAATCACCATTTTATAGACCTGAAGGTCTGCTTTGAATGTGCATGTAGGGGTGCCACTTGGCCATCATGCCTTGTTAGGGGAGAGGAAATTCCTCCCTGATTAAGGGCTCCATGACTACCTCTATGAATGCATATTTAAGCTAAAAAATGCTCACTCACACTCCCATGCATTGAAGGTGGAGTTGAGTGGCAGATCTGAGCTGCCATTTGTCAAGGTTTGACCTTTTGCTCATCAAACCTACTATTCACCCCACCTTGGAGCGATTGCTACTAATCATCCCGGGGTGGGGTGAATAACATTCTAATCACCCTAGGGTGGAACGAGTAAGAAGAAGGGTGCTTGAAAGGTGCCAAATTGACCTTTGACCTTCAAAAACTGCTTTGGTAGTGGTTAAGACCACTGTTTAACCTCTAGGGGCTGCCCTAGGGGCTATGCATGTCAATTCGGCCAGTGCTTGTAGCCACCTGATCAGATTGGTGTTGTTTTGGTGTCTAGAATATGATAGACAGAGAGGAGATTTGTTGCAATGTTTGGAACATAGAGAACATTATTTATATAACCACCATCAATGGGTATGTTACCTTTTCCTTTGATTGGGATAAAGTATGAATCACCAAATTCTATGCTACTTGTTGAACTTGAGGAGATTTAAGATAATGACTCATATGAGGAAGTCATGTGATGAGTTGCTCCTAAATATAGAACCCATTATTTTTATGAAGTTTTTGTGATCTTGCCTTGAACATTTAGGGATTTTCCTATTTTCTTCTTAGTGTCTATATTTTGATCCTTCATTGTTGCCTCTAGTTGTTGTAGTCTTTTCCAACATTTATTCACATAATGACCATTCTTTTTGTAGTGACTACAAGTAATGGAACTCCTTTATTTATTTTTGATTTTTTACTTAGTAGAGGTGGATGCTACTAAGTATTTTTAGGAATATGAAGAGATCTCATACTTTTCAATTTTTTTTTCTTCTCTAGTTAGCCTATCACAAAATTCCTCTAAGGAGGGCATTTTAAAACTTGCACCAAGAGAATCTTTTGTAGATAAAAAGGTGGTTGCAAAAATTTTAAATACACCATTTAATTTAGAAATAATTAGGTAGATGCATTCTTCTTCTATTTTAGACTTGCCACTACCTTTGTATTGAGTGAGGATTTATTTAAATTTGGTGAGAAAGTCAATAATATTGCTGAAATCTTCAGGAGATAGTGCAGTTAATTCTTCCTCTAGCTGTATTGACCTTATTTGATCTACTTTTACAAATAAGTTCTTTTATTTTTCCTAAATTTTATAAGAATTTTTACAATACATAATGTGAAACCATAAGCTTTCATTTATATTAGTGCTTATAATACCCATTGTTTCATACATCTTCCCTTTATGAACATTTCAAATTACAGTTGTTTTTCTTCTAATAGGTGTGTGAGCTATTTTTGAGAAATGAGATTTAATATTTTGGGTTTCCATGTATAATAGTTATGAGGAGGGAGTGGATCAATTGTATTCATTGTATTCATTTTGCTAAAGAAAAATTGAAGTGAACCAATAATTCCCCCCTTTAACTTCAAGTGTTGAATAGAATGCAATTGAATTTTAGAGAAGGTATGTAAGCCTTATTTTAATAACACAATCCTCAGATTACCCACCCTAACGAGAGGAAAACTATAATTAAATGAGTTTTTAAGTATTAAAATTGGCTCATGAAACAATTGCCAGGCCTTTATATTATTCTTCTCAATTACCCGCCCTTACTTGAGGGAAACTATAAGTAATGAGTAGAATAAATACATGGAACATAGGCTTGAAATGCAGTTATGATCAACCAAATTTGTATATCGGAATTCTCAATGACTCGCCCTTACGAGATGGAAATTACAAGTAAGAGAGATTTCCAATATGTGAAATATGGATTTTGACCAAAATATGTAATGCCAGGCCTGTATACCAAAATAAACCACCCTAACATGAGGGAAACTATATTTATTTTTTGGAGGATAGTGGTACGTGGAACGTAGACAATATATCTTGAAAGAAGAAAAATTTTGTTTGGGGAGAAATTGAGTGCTTGTATTGATTTTGTGAAATAAACTTCTTTGGCCTATATATTTATGTTATATATTAAAAAATAAATATAGCTGAAAGAAGTGGATTTAAGTAACAAGCAAGAAGTGGAAAAAATTTCCACTATAAAGAAGAAAAACTTTAGTTTTGGAAGTTTTTGAGTGCTTGTATTGAATTTGTGAAATAAACTTCTTTAGCCTATATATTTATGTTATATATAAAAAAATAATTATAGCTGAAAGAAGTGGATTTAATTAACAAGCTAGAAAAAAATTACCACTTATAAAATGAGTCTACTAGATATGACAATGAAAATAAACAAAAAGAAATCCCCCCCTTAAACTGAAACCAAAAAAACAAAAGGTGCAAGAATCAACACCCTAAATACACCCAGAATAAGTTTTATATTTATTATTTTATAGTTGACTTTTACTTTTTTTTCAAAGATAGCCTTTTGAAAAAGGAAGGCTATGAAAAAATGTAAAAAAAAGTTCGAAAATTTAAACCAAAAAACCAAATTTTACTGAGAGTTTTTAATGGATCACAACTTTGAAATTGAAGAGACCAAAGAAAAACTCATTACAAAAAAAAAAAAAAAATTAGGAGGAAGATGATAGAATTTTACAATAATAGATATGCAAAGTATTACACAAAATATGAAGAGAAGAGTGGAATTGATTGATTTATCTCTAGGATCAAATCTGTATAAATAGCAGAGTTGATTGTTGAGAGCCTTTGGATTACAAAAACTCATAAAACCTGATGAAAACACCATTGGGAGTTCTCCTGACACATGGAGGAGTGGAAACTCAAGTGTGTATCCTAGTAAAACTTAAGAGAATATTTACTTATTCTAACACCCCCCTTAAGTGATACTAGAGGAGATTTACAAATGAGTCCCAACAACGAGGCCTGATTAGGTACTCATTTACAATATAGATAGTTGGTGGAGAAAAACCCTGTGGGGAAAACCAACTATCACCCCTTTGTTTTGAAATGATGGTAAAAAACCCATGGGAAAAGTCATCAATCAAAATCAAAGAATTATAAAAGAGGCTTCTCTTCGTATGGCGAAGATTGTCCTATTTAACAAATAAAATATGATTCCTAGCAACAAGGCCTAATTAGGTACTCATTTACAATATAGATAGTTGGTGTAAAAAACCCCTATGGGAAAAAACCAACTATCACCCCTTTGTTTTGAAGTGATGGTAAAAACCCAATGGGAGAAGCCATCAATCAAAAGTAAAGAAGTATGAAAGACACCTATCTTCGGATGGCGAAGATTATCCTCCTATACAAAGAAACGATGAGTCCCGGTAATAAAGCCTTATGAGGCACTCATTTATAATATAGTGAGAGGTGGAAGCCCTATTTTTCAATGCAACTATAATACTCCAAGTTTTTCTTGCAACGAAAGGTAATGCGGAGAAGAAATTGACTTGGTGAAGATGTCTGCAATTTATGCTTCAGTTGGAATATATTCCAAGTGTATGTGAATATGTTGTTGAATGAAGTGCTTCTAAGAATAGTAAGAAAATGAGAGAGGTGAAAAAACTCAATGCACCAAGATACTTTAACACCCCCCCTAAGTGATAGTAGAGGTAAGTGAAAAAGGAATAAACAATATGTGGCATACCTACATAAGATTAGTCTCGACACCAAGACCTGATAAGGTATTCATTACAATAGAGATGGTATAGCCACAAAAATGAGTCTTGACAGTAAGGTCTGATAAGGTACTCATTTACAACATGTGATCAAAAGAATAAATATCTTTAAAGAAAAGTCTTCTAAATACAAAGTGAAGATAGGATGGAGATAGAACCACAAAAAATCGCATGAGTAGTCCAAAAATGACTCCACAAGCATGATTATGTGGTTTCCACCTATATGAGTACAATGGGCTGATAACTAGGGCCAAACCTTGTGGACAAACATCAAAATTAGGGTAATGGTAGAAAATTTCAAGGGGAAACCACCTACTAGAATAGAAGAATAAGGAATATGTGCATAGAGGATTTAGAGGAAGGAATATGTCCTCTTCAACCCCCTCTTTAGGATAAATTCCATTAAGAAGCCTACAATGGACCCATTAGATGTCTCAAAAAATTAGAGACTTATTGCAGAAAAGAATTCATACTCCCAGACTGGTGCTCGTGAACCATGAAATCAAAGTGTCTCATAAAAATAATGTGAAGATAGGATGGATAAAGAACCATAAAAACTATAAGGGATGTCCAAATTGACTCCACAAGCATAAGTAGTGGTATCCACCTATATGACACAATGGGCTGAATAACAACATCCAAATAATGGACAACCGACAAAACAAGGGCACCAATGCTGGGAGTGTCAGGTTCAACCGAGAGTGCACTCCATGATACCATAATTTTCAAATTTAAAAACATCATTGAAAATAGTCTTGAAATTGAAAAATGGACACCACCATTATGTTCATATCGAAAAACCCTTTCCGACTATAAATACCCCTACATTAACTTCAAATGAGAAATTGAAGTTAAAATGAGAGATTTGGTTGACCAAATTTTTTTTTTTTTTGAGTTTTAATAATATTTTTTAGTTAATGTATATAGGAATTGCCAATGTAAAGATCCTATAAAACATTTTAAAATAAAATAAAAATATATTTGTTTTGATATAAATGAGGGTGGGCATGATGTTAGTGAATATATTCTTATACCTTTTAGAGATTTTATAAACAATATATACCTCTAAAAATTAAAGGCTACTATAAAAAAATCTAGAAGAATACACCCTCCATAAAAGAAAAAAAAAAAAATTAATTATTAGGTTACAAATGATGCTTTTTTCTTAGCCCTTTGAAAGAGAAAGAGATTTAAAGTTTTGGTTTCCCATGAGTGAAAGTTATGAGAGGTGAGGGGCTCAATTGAATTCATCTTAACACAAGAGAGAGATTGAAGTTTTAAATTAACAATACTCCCCCTCTTAAAACATCAATTATGGAAAATTTTAGGGTTTTAAAAACTTTTATAATTGCCAAAGAGAAAATTGTTTGTATAAAATAGATGGGCCTCTTAAATGTTTTGAATTTAATAGTAAACTTGAGAAATTTTAAAGTTTATATTAAATCAAATAAAATACAAAGATAGCAATAATTTAAAGATACCTCCCCCATTTTTGTATAAAGTAATTTTAAGGATTTAATGTGATTTTCTCTATAAAATTTAAATTAACATTTAAAAATATAACCTCATAAATTTACTTGAAATAAAGAAAAGGCATAGATGACGATAGACAAAAGAAAGCACACCCCCCTTAAATGATGGACCAGTGGAGTGCAAAAAGTGCACACACCCCCTTCCCAAAAAAAAAGCTTTTGTTAAAAAAAAGTACAATTGTGTTTCATGATAAGAGCCTGTTGAGAATAGATGAAAGGCCCGAAGACAAAGCAGGGATAACCTATTTTAAAAAAAATAATATAGGGAACACTAAAGAAATTATACAATGCGGTGATAGAAGACAACGAATGAAAGAAAATACAGAGACACTCGGGTCTAAAATCTACAAAACAAATTATCATGCCCTTGCAAAAAAGACTATAAAAATAACTAGTGTTTATATTCCACAAACATAACTAGAGGGAAATATGCAAAATACACGTTAACCAAAGGGTGCCAACCAGATTGAGCTGCAAAAACTTTAACCTGATATACTCTATAAATGATGGCGATCCTGCAAAAAATGTTATATAAAAAAAACAATAATAGATTAATGTTTTGAAAGATGTAGACAAAGGAACACCACAATTCTAAGGAACAAAATGCTATTAAAAGGAAATGCAAAAATAAAAATTTACAAACTTTCACCCTGAAAAGGAAGTGGTGAAAAGCGAAACCAAGGAACGCTGGAGAGAGGAAACCACCGAGAGAGAGGTCACTCTGGTTTTACACCAGTGAAAGAGATGGATCAATTATTTTTTTAAAGAGCAGAAGATTATTTAAAATTCTCCTTACCTCTCTAGTTATGCAACGTTGTAGAAAATGTTAGAATTTCAAACAAACATGTAACGCTACATAAATTGTTAGATAAAAAAAAAATAATGAAATTAAAACAATTTCAATAAGCATTTAAAAAAAAAAGAAACAATTTGGAAACCAATTTAAATAGGTTGTTTCTCGTTGGTCAGTGAAACGAGCACCAAATTAGTAAAAAAATTTAAAATAAATGTGGCACTACCTACGTTAAAACGAGAGACCTATAGAATACATTAAATAGAGAGGGAGCTATTTGTAAGGGAAGAGGAAGAGCAACGCTACCAGCAAAACATAATATGACTAAAAGGAGATGCCTCCCCCTAAAGCATCATAGAGGTGGAAGTTAGAGTGTTTCCTTGAGGAAGATCGAACCTGCACAATATGACTAAAAGGAAGGAGCTGCATACAATTTCACATTTACTTTAGACAGCAAAAAAAAATATAAAGCAATAATCATTTCGAAATGAACTGTAGGGAGTTGATAGAAATACCGACTGAGAGAGAGTACTGATGGAAAATGACTCCGAGAGGAATAGTAAAATAGACGAGCAAACGAGAGACGTCTAAATTCAATGTTGAGTGCACCAGAGAGAACGTTTTAAGGTCCGAGTAGTAACGAAACCAAGACCTCTTATTAATCCACCACAAACTTGTAACTCAACATTAATTAATAATAGTGCCAACGAGAGTGCTAGGTCTTCTCTAATGTCGATATTATGAATTTAATAATAATATAGAGCACCAGATAACTTTGAGGTCCAATGTCGAGAGCGCCAAAGATCTTTGAGTTTAATAATAATGAGTGAGGGATTTTATTTCCTCCACAAGCAAATAAAATAAAGTCAAAAAAATTCTCTAAGATAACACTCGGAGTTAATATGAGATTTTTGCTATAAGTATAAGTAGAAAAAAGGGATATAAATAGAAATGTGGACCTCTAACTCTTAGAATAACATGAATACATAATTTTTCAAGCACAAATTCAATATAGAAATGAAAGAATATGCAACATTAAAATAAATATGCTAAAAGAGTAAAAAAATAACAATGGATAAAAGGAGACTAATGCAAACTTTGAAGTTAGATAGCCAAAATAATTATCCAAAGTAAATGAATCAGATCCTAGAACTTTCAAGAGAGAATACTAGCAAAATCTATCCTGCTCTGGTACCATGTTAGAATTTCATAATATATATGCAAAGTATAACAAGAGATGAAGAGAAGAGTAGAACTTGTTGATTTATCTCTAGGATCAACTTTGTATAAATAGCAGAGTTGATCATTAAGAGCCGATGGATTACAAAAACTCATCAAACCTGATGAAGACACCAGTGAGAGTTTTGCTGACACATGGAGGAGTGGAAAATCAAGTGCATATCCTAGTAAAACTTAAAAAAATATTCACTTATTCTAAAGAATAAAGCATTCAAAATTTAAATTAGTTACATAATTTTAATGGAAATTAATTATCTTCTCTACTCTAATACTTCAACTTTTAACTTATCTTTATATTTAACTTTTAAAATTATAATATATTATTTTTTTAATTATGTAACTTATAATAAATATTAAGTTGAAGAGGGTTTAGCTTTTTTAAAAGGTTTAAAGTTCAAATAGTTGCATGTGTAAGATTGTATTACTCCTTTATTAATAAGTTTAGTTCTATACCTTACTAAAAAAATCATGCCTAACTTTCCCACTATATTATTTTAATTCCACTAAATTTTTCTGACTAAAGGTAAAAGTCTTACGACAGGTCAAGGTTTGAATAGAAAGGCGAACCTTGAAAGATGGGTGAAATTGGAATACGCGGCGTAGAACTAAACGTTTGACGGAACAGGTTAAAGTTGATTTGTGTGAGTAGTTGTTGTTGACAGTTGAAAACATGTTCATGTTCTATGACTAACAATCAGGGAAAGCGTTCCATTTTCCCTGAAAGGAGTAAAGAATATAAAAGAATAGGAAAGCGTAACTGCTTTCTATAGGAGTAGAGATTAGAGAATGTACAAGTATCCAATTTGAAAACGAAACTCCCTAGTGTAGGAAGCTGGCTATTTGCTGTCTCGGAAATGAATGGCTTGAATCTTATCACACCCTTTACACCGAGACCTTTATCACTGGTGAGGCCAACCTTTTCATCCGGACCACAAACATGAACGGAAAGCGTTTTGTCAATGCTGATTTCTTTTGGACTAACGCTAAAAACCACAGTACTCGAGCTCCTTTCCTTTTTCTCCTGCACAAATATTTCTATTATGTGCTATTTTTTTATAATTTATGTTATAGCTATAAGTTATTAAAAGCAAGTTTAAGTTTTACAAAATTAGTTGATATGTTATTTTTATATGTTATGTGAGGTATGTTAAGTATTTTAAATTTCATCATGTATTTATTATATTTTAATATAATTGATCTTTTTAATTGTTTATTTACAGTTTATGTAAAAGTTTTTAAAATTGTAAAAAGTCAATCATATGATCAATAGTAAAAATAATTAATAGTATTTATGAAGTAATACGAAAAATTTGTACAAATCCTTAAAAAGTAAGACATTAACCTAATTTTAATCCTTAGACAACAATAATTTTTAATTATTTTGTAATGGTTTTAAAATATTTTAACCATTTGATCTATGGAAATAATTCACATAGGCAGCATGTAGAATCAATATCTATTTTAAATTTTTATTGAATTAATAATAAGGAAAAATAGTTATATTAATGGACCTCTCAAATTAGCTCTTAAGCATTCATAATTTTAAAATAATAATATATTGATCATTTAAAGTTATAAAATTAAAATTTTAAAATTTGTAATTATCAAAATATTAAACAACCAAAACATATTATTTTACCAATATAAAATTTTAATACTCTACTTTTTAAAATGTGTTTTTATAATATATTTTAATTAATTTAATCCTTAATTCATGGTTTTTATAATCTTATGTTATCCTTGTCATATAAAAATTTAACATAAGTAGTTTATCATATAATATTAAATTTTATTTTTGTTTAATTAATAAATTAAATAATGTATCTTTAACATTTTTATTATTTGATCATATTTTAAGTTAATTTCTTATTATTGAAAATTTTTACAAAAGAGGCTTGTCCATTTTTCGAATAAGTATTATTTGTGTGAAGTGCTTGGGAGAATGCTAATAATTTATTTCTTTAGAAGTTATCCACCTTCTTCTCATCAAATTAAATTTTACTTAGGTCATACCTAATAACATTCTAGACTTGTGTTTGCATTGAGTTGCCCCCTTCAAGAATCAATTGCTTAAAATTTAGTGGTATTTCTATTTACCTCATTTTTTGAGAGGGATATATTTGGAATGAAAGAAAAAATAGAGCCATCAAGAATGTTAAAAAGGATCCCTTGCATGTGGAAGCTAAAATTTTCAATTTTTGAAAATAAAATGTCTCCATAATCCCAATCAAAATGAAAAATGATCCTATAACAAAGGTAAGTCTACCAACTAGTTGGGTTATCTAGAAGGTATTTGTAGTCTGCCTATCCCAATCCTAGATATCTTATCAAATGGTAGCCTCCACATCAAGGTTGGATAAAATTAAACTTTGATAGGGTAGCTAAAGGTAATTCAGGCCCATAGGGGCTTAAGTAATAGTTAGAGATGACAAAAGGGTTATTTTTTTAGGTCTTTTCTAATTTCTTAGGTGGTCAATTTAGTTTTATTTGTGAAGCTTGGGCACTTTAGCAAGGGGTCATGCTCTTGGAAAATTTGAATGCAAAGAACGTGGTGATTGAAAGTGACTCTCTTTTCATCATTAATATTGCTAAAGGAAAACATTCACCCCACATTACAGATTTAATAGAAGATATTTACCATCACTTAAGAATTTGTAAGGTATTGAATTTAGGCACACCTTTAGAGAAGGAAATAAGGAAGTCAACTTGTTGGCTAACCAGGGGGTCAATCAAAATTCTCTTCAAATCTAGATGAAGGATTTTCTTACCTTTTTTACTTAGTGTGTTTTGATATGGTGTTCCCTCTTGTTTTGTGTTGAAGGTTTTTTCTTTGTTTTGCTTATTTATGGTTGTTTATTTGTATCCTCCTATCCATTAGGGTTGTTCTCCTTTTGATCCACTTATTGTCGTTGTGTATAGTATGTCTCTTATTTTAGAAGATTGAGGATCCTTTCAAAATTCCATGTTTTCTTATCTAATAATAAAACAATTTAATTATTTGAAATTTTAGTAACCAAGTATTAGATTTAGATAACTTTTGATTTGATATTTAATTCATATTTTATTTAACAGAATGAAACATATTTTACTTGTTAAGTAAGAATAATTTCTTTCCTCCAAAGTAAGAAAAGTTTCATATATATATATATATAGCATATTTTTTTTTTTTGAAAAATTATTAATAAAATATTTATACAATTATAATATTATATCATAACAATCAAGTTAGTTCAATATATTAGATTCCTGGATATTGGAGGAGAAGATTAAAATTTAAATCGTGCAAAACAATACATGGATAATATCTAGACTTTATTGTAATACCACTATATAGTAATGATGCAATATAAATAAAACACATTTCAATTTCTTATAACAAATTAAAAATAAAAATAAAAAATTATATCATAACAGTTAAATTTAAAAAGTTTAAATTTGAAACCATACAATCTTATATAACAAATTTAAAAAAATATTATATCATAACAATTAAATTTAAAAAGTTTAAATTTCAAACGAGCAAACAATGCTTGTCTAACAGTAAAGTAATAGTCTAGTCTACCAAGTTCATATTAGCGAAGCTGAAAGCTGAAGCTAAACCATCCACCCTCATCACGCTGGCACGACGACTCGGGGGACACATTCAACCCGCTATGTTTTCCCTTGGGTGAAGCGGTGAATACGCTGCAACGCTAGTCGAATAGCCTCGGAGTCCATATTAGCAATGCAGAATCTGAACCATCCTGCTTCCTCACAGTGGCAAGATGAACCCGGTGAGACATTCAATCCGACGTCTTTTAATATGGTCTTCCATAGTTTCATCTCTCCTTGCTTGCCTGGCAATTCCAGCAGATGCCTCATGTCCACCCAGCAGAACAACCCCGTGTTGCTATCCAAACCTGATATGCCTGCGTCTTTCAACCCTCTCAGAAATACACCATGCCTCTCTCGCAACCTCTTCCGATTCTCTTCAACATATTCTCTGACAAATATCCTGTCACGAAGCATGGCACCAAGCAAATGTTGCGTCTGCGAAGACACCAAGCAGAAACTCGACATTCTTCGAGCAGCGGCAACGACTGTGTTGTTATAAGAATAAATAACTCCCACTCTGAAACCTGGCAGTCCCATGTCTTTTGACAGACTGTAAATAATATGAACACGCTCAGTCTCGATGTTGGCAGTGGCCACAATTTCTGCGATGCTCACGAATCTCTGTGACGAGAAGACCGAGCCGCCATAGATTTCATCGCAAATGAGATGAATGTTCTTGGTGCAAGCGAAATCAAGCAATTCTCTGAGAATTTCAGCATTCATTGTGGTGCCCAAGGGATTTGATGGATTCGTTATGAGAAGGCCCTTCACTGTTATGTTTCGAGACTGAGCCTGCCGGTACGCCTGTTCTGAAGGAATTTAAATTTCTTTTTTCAACATTCGCCGAAGTCTGCACGGCGCTGTTCGGAAAGCGCAGTGCGCAAGTCGGGGGCGCCGACGGACTTCGCCCGAGAATGGGCGAAGTGCGAACGTCGGGGGCGCCGACGGACTTTGCCCAAAACTGGGCGAAGTACGAACGTCGGGGGCGCTGACGGACTTTGCCCAAAACTGGGCGAAGTTCGCACTTCGGGGCCGCCGACGGACTTCGCCCGAAACTGGGTGAAGTTCGCACTTCGGGGCCGCCGACGGACTTCGCCCGAAACTGGACGAAGTTCACACTTCGGGGCCGCCGACGGACTTCATCTGAAACTGGGCGAAGTTCGCACTTCGGTCAGTCGATGCACTGCGCTGGGTTAAGTGCGGACTGCGGCCAACTTCAGACTTCACTCACGCACTCGAGCTACGCTCAGATCTCGGGCGCAGTCGGACTTCGGCAACGAACTTGGAAAGCCGCTTCAGACTTGGCCACTCTGGCCTTCGACTTCTTTGTCTTGCGCGGCTGCCGCTGGGTTTTCCTGGCTTGGCAAGACCCATATGAGAGGAGAGAAACGCCGAAACAGAGAACAACAAATTGCAAACCCTAAAGATGCCTAAAACAAACAGCAAACTTTATTCATATGAAAAACTAGGGTTATAGAAATTCCTCAACCGAGGAAATGACAACATCTGTAGGCTATGCTGCAGGATAAACTAAACAAGGAGAAATGTCGAGTCTGCTGCTCAGACATTAATCAGATGAGCCACACTGCTCACTGAATTGCTTTGCTTTCTTTCTCTACTCTATTCTCTGCTTCTTCTTTCATGAAATTCTCTCACACACGCTCTACTTCACTTTTCATCTGAAAACACGAACTGCCCTTTTATAGCCGCGGGGAGAGGAGGATAAGGTTTATCCTCTGACAGCTTCGGATAAGGGTTATCCTCTGACCGGCCCTCATCTAGGGTTTCTGACAAACGCCGACTTGGCATTAACTCCTACGGAGATCGGATCTGTCAGGTGTCAAATATGTTAGAAGGTAGGTGTGACGTCATGTCACACCTTTGTCGGGATCTCAGACTGCGGCAGCACAGTATGACTTCACCCATGTCTGGAGCGCAATCTGATTTCGCCCAAGGTTCGGAGCACAGTTGGGCACAGGCGTGAAATCTGGGTTAATTTTTCTAACACCCTCCTTTAAGCCTGATTTCACGAGCGCTTTGACTCCAAGCTGCTCTCACAATCTGCTGAAGTCTTCCTCCTTCAAATGCTTCGTGAAGATGTCAGCCAGCTGCTCCTTGGACCTGCAAAACTATAGTTGTACTTCACCAAATTTCACCAACTCTTTGATGAAATGATACCGGATGTCTATGTGCTTCGTCCGGCCATGGAACACGGGATCCTTTGACAGTGCAATGGCCGAATTGTTATCACAAAAAAATGTTGTTGAGCCTTCCGAAGGATTGTACAGTCCACTCAGAACTCTTTGCAGCCATACTGCCTGGCATGCGGATGTCGTGGTAGCAACATATTCTACTTCGGCTATGGACAACGCAATAATGGGTTGCTTCTTGGACACCCATGAGACTGCCCTTGATCCGAGATGGAAAGCATACCCGGAGGTGCTCTTCCGATCATCGATACTGCCAGCCCAGTCACTATCTGTGTAGCTGACCAGTTCCAACTAGTCTCGTCTAGCATAAAATAGGCCATGGTTATGCATCCCATTGACATAGCGCAAGATCCTCTTGCCTGCTTGCCAATGCGTGTCCTTCGGAGTATCCATGAAATAGCTGATCAGACTGACTCGAAACATCAGGTCTGGATGAGTTACAGTCAAGTACATCAGACTGCCAACTAGCCTCTTGAATAAGGTTGGATCTACAGACCTCCCTTTATCCAACTTGCTCAGCTTCAAACCTGTGGCTATAGGTGTGATGGCAGGTTTGTTGTCCTCCATCTTGAAGCGCTTCAGGACATCCTTTGCATACTTGCCCTGAGAAATGAAGATGTCATCTGCTGATTGGTTAACTTCAATGCCAAGAAAAAATTTCATCAGCCCCATTTTAGTCATTTCAAACTCAAAATTCATGGCTGTTCTAAACTAGGCAAATAAGCTACTGCTATTACCAGTATATATCAGATCGTCTACGTACAGGCAGACGATGATGAGCTCACCTGCTGCATTTGTCTTCATGTACAGGGAGTGCTCATATGGGCATTTCTGAAACCCATTCTCCTAAAAATAGCCGTCAATACGGCTGTACCATGCCCTAGGTGCTTGCTTCAACCTATACAGGGCCTTCTTCAGTTTAAGGACTTTGCCTTCTTTCCCTTGTATTTCATAATCGGGTGGCTAGTCTATGTAGACCTCTTCTTCCAAAACTTTGTTGAGGAAGGCAGACTTGACATCCATCTGGTACATGCTCCATCCTTTCTGAGCTACAAGTGCCAGAATCATTCTGACTGTGTCAAGTTAGGCTACAGGTGCATACACCTCATGATAGTCAACTCCTGACTTCTGCATGTAGTCTTTTGCCACTAATCTGGCCTTATGCCTGTCAACTTCTCCTTGGGCATTAAACTTTGTTTTATATGCCCACTTGAACCCAATGGTCTTCTTTCGTGTTGGAAGATCTGTTAGCTGTCATGTCTCATTCTTCTCAATGGTTGCTATCTCCTCATCCATCGCATTCACCCATTTGCGATTCTGACTTGCTTCTTCAAACTCCACTAGATCACATTCAATAAAGAGAGCAAAATCAGAATAATCTTCATCTAATTGATTACAGGTTACCTCATAAATGTCTTGCAGGCTCCGAGTCTTCACAAGAGTCCTCAGGTTTTGAATTTTGCTTACAAGTGGAGGTGACCGGGATGATGAGGTTGTGCTACTGCTAGCACCATTATTGCTGCTTGAAGGCACAAGTGGTTGGACACTATCTTCCTCCAAGTCTACAGATTCAACAATTGCTAGTTCAGACTGACCAGTATTTGACTTCCAGTTCCAGGTTGCATCCTCCAGGAACTTCACGTCTCGACTGATGATGAGTTTCTTTGTCACAGGATTGTATAGCCTGTATGCCTTTGCTGGTTCGATGTATCCTATGAAGATGCACTTTTCAGCTTTGTCATCCAACTTCTATCTTTTCTCATCTGGAACATGTGCATATCCTATGCACCCGAAAACTCGCAAATGAGCCACACTTGGCTTCAACTTGCTCCAAGATTCCTCTGGAATTTTGTCCCTCACACTCTTGGTGGGACATCGGTTCAGCAGATAAACAACACAACTTACAGCTTCTACTCAAAACTCATGTGGCAAACTTTTTGCCTTCAACATGCTCCGTGCCATCTCCATGATTGTTCTGTTCTTCCTCTCAGCTACACCATTATGTTGCAGTGTGTATCTGGAAGTGAACTGCCTCCGAATTCCATGCTGCATGCAAAAGTTGTGGAATTCATTGGAGATGTACTTTCCACCTCCATTAGTTCTGAGTGTCTTCACATAATGACCGCTCTGTTTCTCAACTAGAGCCTTGAACTCCTTAAACCTTGCAAATGCCTCTGACTTCAACTTGATTGGATAAATCCAAGTCTTTCGGCTGAAGTCATCAATGAAGGTCAAGAAATACTTATTGCCGGCATATGAGGTGGTTTGCATGGGACCACAGATGTCTGAGTGCACCAGCTCCAAAGGCCGTGATGCTCTCCAAGACTGTCCTATAGGGAATGCATCCCTGTGTTGCTTGTCAACCAGGCAACCTTCACAAACTTGGTTCGGTTGCTCAATAAGGGGTAAACCCTTCACCATATGCTTCTTGTGCAACAGATTCATGCCACTAAAACTTAGGTGACCGAATCTGAGATGCCACAACCAGGTAGCATCCTTCTCAACAGAACTCAGAGACATCAAAGATTCATTTTGAATCTGTAGCAGAAACATTTTGTTTTTTGTCATGGACATAGTTGCAATTTGTCCATGCACTTTGTCTCTGATGGAACAGACACCGTCTTTGAACAGTACAGTGTGCCCCTTCTGCACAAGCTATCCAACACTTAGCAGATTATGCTTCAACCTAGGCACATAAAAAACATCTTGAATTGTTTTTCTTTCACCGTGCCGGGTTCAAATGAGGATCTTTCCTTTCCCCATCACAGGAACTTTGATGTTGTTCCCCATCTTGACTTCGGACTGGACTGTTTCATCCAGTTGTGAGAACATCTCCCTATTCCCAATCATATGGTTGCTGCAACCACTATCAAGATACCAGATGTTTTTCTTGCTCTCCTCTTCAATACTACAAGTCAACAACACATTTCCTCCTACCGCATTTTCGGGTTCCTCCGTATAATGGGCTTGCTGCTGATTCTCATTCGCCATCTTCTTTCTCGCACCGTGTGGCATAATGGCCGAACTTGTTGCAGTAGTAGCATTAGACCTTTGACATGTCCTTCTTCTGTTGAGAGCCACCTTGCTAATTTCTGCCAGTGCCTCTTCGTCCTTGCTGATGAAAGTTGCAACTTGGCTCAGCATCCTGAGGGTTTGATCTCCCTCCTTGCTTGTTCCTTCTCCCATGCCTACTTTTGCCTCTTCCTCCTTGAGAACTAGAAGCATCATTATGGGAGTCTTGTCTGCCGCTATCTCGAACTGAGACTTGTGCTTTGAAGGCTTGCTCCAAAGAAGACTGAGTTGAGCGGCTTAGCCTCTGTTCATGGGTCTGCAGAGAACCCATGAGTTCGTCTGTCGAGAGGGTTGTCAAATCCCTCGACTCTTCGATTGCTATCATAACCGAGTCGAACTTGGCAGACAAACTTTTGAGAATATTCTCCATGATTCTCTGGCTCTGCACGATTTCACCATTCAACTACATCTGGTTGATGATATCTGTTGTTCGGGTGAAGAAGTCGCTCATCGACTCGGACTCGCTCATCTACAGATTTTCAAACTCTCTCTAGAGCATCTGCAGTTTCACCAACTTCACTTTGTCAGTGCCCTGATACAAACTTGCCAGGGTTTCCCAAGCCTGCTTGGCCTTGGTGGCTGATGTAATCCATGGGAAGATGGTCTCCTCAACCACTTGCATGATGTAGAAGAGGGCCTTCTTGTCCTTCTTCTTGTGCTCTTTCAACAGATCCTTGTCTGCTTGAGAGAGGGCGGCCAGTGCTACTGCATCTATCGGTTATGGGTAGTCATTCTTGACTAACTCCCATAGCTCTTGAGATCCGAATAGGATCTTCATCTGGATGCTTCAGTAATCATAGTTCTTATCGTTAAATCGTGGGATCTACAATTGTAGCGAGTTTCTCTCGGAAGCCATGCTTTTATCTCTGTGTCATGACACTATTAGCTCTGATACCAACTTGAAGGAATTTAAATTTATTTTTCAACATTCGTCGAAGTCTGCACGGTGCTGTTCAGAAAGCGCAGTGCGTAAATCGGGGGTGTCGACGGACTTCGCCCTAGAATGGGCGAAGTGCGAACGTCGGGGGCACCGACGGACTTCACCCAAAACTGGGCGAAGTGCGAACGTCGGGGGCGTCGACAGACTTTGCCCAAAACTGGGCGAAGTGCGAACGTCGAGGCCGCCGATGGACTTCGCCCGAAACTAGGCGAAGTTCGCACTTCGAGGCCGTCGACGGACTTTGCCCGAAACTAGGCGAAGTTCGCACTTTGGGGCTGCCAACAGACTTCGCCCGAAAGTCATATTGCGGACTACGGCCGACTTCAGACTTCGCTCATGCACTCGAGCTGCGCTCAGATCTCGGGTGCAGTCGGACTTCGGCAGCAAACTTGGAAAGCCACTTTAGACTTGGCCAGTCTGGCCTTCGACTTCTTTGTCTTGCGTGGTGCGTCGCTGGGTTTGCCTCGGCTTGGCAAGACCCATATGAGAAGAGAGAGACGTCGAAACAGAGAACAACAAACTACAAACCCTAAAGATGCCTAAAACAAACAGCAAACTTTATTCATATGAACAACTAGGGTTACAGAAATTCCTCAACCGAGGAAATGACAACATCTACAGGCTACGCTGCAGGATAAACTAAATAGGGAAAAATGTCGAGTCTACTGCTCGGACATTAATCAGCTGAGCCACACTGCTCACTGAATCGCTCTGCTTTCTTTCTCTGCTCTATTCTCCGCTTCTTCTTTCACGAACTTCTCTCACACACGCTCTACTTCAATTTCCGTATGAAAACCCGAACTGCCCTTTTATAGCCACGGGGAGAAGAGGATAAGGTTTATCTTCTGACAGCTTCGAATAAGGGTTATCCTCTGATCGGCCCTCATCTAGGGTTTCTGAAAAACGCCGACTTGGCATTAAATATTGCGGAGATCGGATTTGTCAGGTGTCAAATTTGTCAGAAGGTAGGTGTGACGTCATGTCACCTTTGTCGGGATCCCGGACTGCGGCATTGCAGTCCGACTTCGCCCATGTCTGGAGCGCAATCCGGTTTCGCCCAAGGTTCGGAGCGCCATTAGGCACAGGCGTGAAATCTGGGTTAATTTTTCTAACATGTTCAAGGGCATTCACTGTTACCTGGAAACCATTAGAACTGCTACACTCTACTGCGATCAGCTCTGCTTCCGTACGCCATTTGAGATCTCTGTCAAATCTGGACCGTAACAGCAAAAAAATGTAATTAGCGTTATTAATGTATAGAGTTTTTAGGGGCATTAGAGAGTATACCCTGGATAATATGGCGTTGGCACAAGGAAAGCTTCTCCTGGATCTGCCAGACAGAAGGTTAACACCTCGTGAGCAGCGGTTGCTCCTGCGGTGAGGACGATTCGATCGCTTTCAAATTTCGCTTTCCTTCCGCCTACTTCTTCCATAAATGACGCAATACCCTGCATTCAATACTTAACATTCTTAATAATGTGCTGCAGTTTAAAGCATCTTACAAATCTTCGGTTAAAACACCTACTACTTGAAATTATGTATTCAAGCCAGCTATGAATTTGCTTCTTATAGTCTGTACCTCTCTGGCAGCAGGCAGGCCACGATAGTCGTCAAAGTTTGCAATTTCCATAAACTTCGATAGGCCCTCCGGCACGCAAATGGACGCCTCTGGGTGCTGTCCTACCCAAAGCTCTAACAAATTGTGCGAAAGCTGCGAAAAGTTTCAAAACATTGTGTTTATTATCCAGAAAGAGCCTCCTGCACATATGGCAGCTCTTCGGCTTTGGATTGTAGAATTGTGCAGGCGAAATTTTTTTTTTATGAAATTTTAAAAATAATTCCAAGTCACATAAACGCACCTGATTTTCTGCTAAGCCCATTTGGATAATTCCATTTGGGTTAGTTTGTGGATGGTAAGGGTTTTTCTCATACTCTTTCCATCCATCGAAAGATGGGGAGTCTTCGCCGTGGACGTTCGAAGTTGCCCTCCTTGAAAACGGTGACGCGAATTCCATAGTTCTGTTAAACATTAGACGATGAAAAGCTTCACTTCCTTCCTTTGTGCTTATGTTTACCCCTCTGTCTATCTTTATGTTATAAGAATAGATCTATCTCTTCTCTGTTTATGTTTACCCCTTGTTTCGATTGCCTCCTTTGCTTTGCTGTTTATAAATGAAAAGCTATGCACAATAAGCATAATCAAATAATGGTTACGATTATTCGTACTTACGCCTATGCTTTCCCTGAAGAAAAATGTATGAGAATATAAGAGATACGACGTTGACCAGCTTTATTGGAACAAAATTTTGTTCATTTGTGCAAACGGCACTTTCCCGGTGCCGTGAGAGACGGTGTTTGGAAAGAACTAAAAGTAAAATATTCGAGATTTCCATTGTGCAAGTTTCGAAAGATTTAAAATTATTTAAATTAAACTTTTGTTCGCGTCTACTTTCCATAATAATTGTCCGCTAGTTGCGGTACCGACCACGTTTTTGTACCCACGTGCATTTTCCGACGAGGCATGTTCCGTTTGGGCCGCACTTTGACCCTGACTTCTAGAAACTCGTCTGTGAACAAGGTATTCGCTCAGCTTTTTACCCTGTGATAATTTTTAGAAAGATCCTTTATAATTTCATGATTTTAGTTATGGGTTGAGTGTATTAAATAAATAAATAAAATAATCCTTTTATAATTGGTCAAGGGTCATACAAAGAAAATAAAACCTTTGTAATTAGTCTAAGGTCAATTAAACCGAGTAAACCAAAATAATCCTTTTATAATTGATCAAGGCCATACAACGAAAATAAAAAGGTTAATTAAAGACAGTAAACAGCTTCATACACTCAACTAAAAGTGGTAAGAAGAATTGGAAGGCTCTATCCACTCAAAAGAGTGGTGACAAGGGTACAAGTAGCTCTATGCATTCAACCAAAGTGATGTAAAGGAGAAACAAAGCATGTGTATGGTACATTCTTAAAATGTACTATATTAGTGATATAATCCAATGAAATTGAATGATGCTTATATGAACAGGTTACAATTTTTTTTTTTTTTGTTAAAAGATCTATAAAGGAAAAATTTTGATTGTAACACTCAATATTCAGAAGTGAAAGTGAAGTGAAAGTGAATGTGTATGTGGTGATAATTCCAGTGATGTTATATTTTGGGAGTCATAATATTATCTAGTCATAAAAATATATAAGTATGTTGCTTAAGAATTTTTGAATGTAATGTTATTTATACTTAGATTTAATGATTAAATTTTGGATTGTGTCATAATATTATTTAGTTATAAAAATATAAGTATGTTGCTTAAGAATTTTTGAATGAAATGTTATTTATACTTAGATTTAATGATTAAATTTTGGATTGTGTGATAATATTATTTAGTTATAAAAATATAAGTATGTTGCTTAAGAATTTTTGAATGTAATGTTATTTATACTTAGATTTAATGACTAAATTTTGGATTGTGACTAGTATAGTTATTAAGGAACAAATGTTATATGAATAAAATCTTTTAGTTTTTGCAGTATGTTTGTTAGGTGGTAGTTAAATGATTTGGAATTTTTGTTTATAGATAAAATCTTAATTTGAGTACAATTATGCAGTCTATATTAAAATTTATAAATAAAAATATACATTTGATCAATTATTATGTTATAAAATCACTTATTAAAATAATTGTCAATTATATAAGCATTCATTCCAAAACTTTTAAACTAGTTGAAACGAAATAAAACTATTATCCCTTACTAATTTTCAACACAACATATCGCATCAAAGACAATTGCAACATGAACCTTTTATCATTTCAATTACAATTAAAAAAACTCATAATATATCTATTATTATATAGTCCAAAATGTTAATTAGATTATGTTTCTATTCAAACAAAATGCCACAATCCCTATTTTATTATTCCTAATATAATTATCAATATATATTCTAACAAATTATTTATTCTTTAAAGATTTCCTGACATTAAGTACGCCTCTTATGAGCCTACTCCCTAGCCATAATATTTTACCTTTGAATTCACAAGCCAGAACGTCAGTTATTCCTCTTTGACACACCTGCTCACCTTTGAATTCACTAGCCGTAATATTTTACCTTTGAATTAACTATAAATTATATTTAGGTATCAGAACGTCAGTTTCACACACCTACTCACATTTAAATTTACTAGCCATAATATTTTACCCTTGAATTGCATATAACAGCAATATTTCACATTAGAATAATTTTATATCTTACCTATAACTTAGCACCGCAGTGATAAGATTTGAATATGCATGCGTATCTCATACTCTTGCAAGTTGAGAGACGCACGATAGAAACAGATATCCTCATAATTCAGGCCATTTGGTACAGGTGGAAAATTAATCTTTGGCTTAACAATTTCCTTAGTAGGCTTCATTTAAATTAGCTAAAACTTTTAGAAAACATTGTGTGTTTTATGTTGTCTGGTATATTTTTGAATTTTTAGAAATTTAAGTTTAAATTATTGTGTAAGGGATTGAATTTTTTTAAGTTAAAAGTTTAGTTTCATGATAGAAGCAATAGGGGTACGTTTTTTATTTTCATCCAGCAAACTCAAATGCAAACCTGAGTACAACTTTCAAAACCATGTTTTGCCATAATATTTTATCTTTTTGGAGCATTGTTGAATGGCATTTGGGTTCTCATTTTGTTCAAACTACTACACAAGGAACCAAAATTATTTAAAAAATTTATGTTTTACCTTAAAATTTTGTCTTTGTTAAAACATTGTAACAATATAGCTTTGGGTTATCAAATCTATATACAAGGATACAAAACCCATTTCAAAAACTATGTTTTGGCTTAAATTTGAGTTTGTATCTTGTTCAAACTAAAACCATTTAAAAAACCATAACCATTAGTCAAAATTCAATTAAAAACAGCAAAACAGCTTCATACACTCAACTAAAAAGCTCTTTCCACTCAAAAGAATGGTGACAAGAGGTACAAGTAGCTCTATGCATTCAAAAAAAGTAATGTAAAGGAGAATCAAAGCATGTGTATGGCATATTTAGAATGTACTTTAAATGGGACTTATATTATTAGTGATATAATCCAATCAAATTGAATGATGTTTATATGAACAGGTTGCATTTTTGTTAAAAGACCTACAAAGGTAAAAATTTTACTGTAAGCCCCAAGACCCAGAAGTGAATGTGTATATGGTAATAATTCTACATGTTATGCTTTGGGAGTCATAATACTATCTAGTCATAAAAATATAAGTATGTTCTTTTAGGACTTTTTAAATGTATTGTTATTTATATATAGATTTAATGACTAAATTTTGGATTGTGACTAGTTCAGTTATTAAGGAACGTGTTTAGACAAATGTTATATGAATAATTTTTTTTTTATTTTTGTAGTATGTTTGTTAAATGGTAGTCATATGGTTTAAAGATAAAATCTTAATTTGAATTTTATTATGTAGTCTATACTAAATTTTATAAGTAAGAATATACATTTGATCAATTATTATATTACAAGATAACTTATTGAAAATAAGTGTCAATTACATAAACATTCATTTCAATACTTTTAAACTAACTAAACTAACTGAAACATTTTGCTGGAGAATGAAAACTACTATACCTTATTAGTTTTCAACACAACATACCACATCAAATACAGTTGCAACATAAAATCGTTTATAATTTCAAGTATATTAAAAAAAACTCATAATATATCTATTACTATATAGTCCAAAATATTAATTAGTTTATACTTCTATTCAAACAAAATGCAACAATCCCTATTTTATTATTCCTAATATAATTATAAATATATATTATAACAAATTCTTTATTCTTTAAAAATTATGCCTCTTATGAACATACTCACTAACCATAATATTTAACCTTTGAATTCACAAGCCATAATATTTACCTATCAGAACGTTTTGACACACCTACTCACCTTTGAATTCACTAGCCATAATATTTTACCTTTGAATTCACTCGCCATTATATTTAGGTATGGAACGTCAGTTTCACACACCTACTTACCTACACACTTTTGAATATCTAACCTATAACTTAGCACCGGAGTGATAAGATTTGAATATACATGCGTATCTCATACTCTCGCAAGTTGAGAGACGTACGATAGAAATAGATATCCTCACAATTCAGGCCATTTGGCACAGGCGGAAAACTAATCTTTCGCTGAAACTTTTAGAAAACATTGTGTGTTTTAATGTTGTGTACAAACTTAAGTTTAAATTATTGTATAATGGATTGGAACCTTTTATGTGTTTTACATTAGAAGTTTAGTTTCATGATAGAAATAGTAGCGGTGTGTCTTTTATATTCATTCAGCAAACTCAAATGCGAACCTGAGTACAAGGCGACAAACCTGAGTACAAGGGGACAACAACCCCTTTCAAAAACCATGATTTGTTTTAACATTTTTTCCTTGTTGGAGCATTGTTGAATGGCATTTGGGTTCTCATCTTGTTCAAAATACTACACAAGGAATCAGGACCATTTAAAAAACTCATGTTTCACTTTAAAATTTTGTCCTTGTTGAAACATAATAGCAGTATGGCTTTGGGTTATCAAACCCATGTACAAGGAGACAAGGACCCCTTTCAAAAACTTTGGGTTATCAAACCCGGGTACAAGGGGACAAAGATCCTTTTCAAAAACTATGTTTTACCTTAAAATTTTGTCCTTGTTGAAACATTGTAGCATGACATTTAAATTCAATAAGTACCAAATAGTTAAAATTCAATTAAAGACAATAAAATAACTTCATACTCTCAACTTAATGGTGGTAAGAAGAGTTGGAAAGCTCTATCCACTCAAAAAGAATGGTGACAAGAGGTACAAGTAGCTCTATGCATTCAAACAAAGTGATGTAAAGGAGAAGCAAAGCATGTGCATGGTACATTTAGAATGTATTTTAAAGGGGACTTATATCTAAAAATATAATCCAATGAAATTGAATGATATTTATATGGACAGGTTACATTTTTGTTAAAACAACTATAAAGGTAAAAATTTGACTGCAACACCTAAGACCCAGAAGTGAATGTGTATGTGGTGATAATTCTAGTGATGTTATGCTTTGGGAGTCTAGTCATAAAAATAAAAGTATGTTCCTTAAGAATTTTTAAATGTATTGTTATTTATATTTAGATTTAATGATTAAATTTTGAATTGTTACTAATCAAGTTATTAAGGAACGTGTTCAGATAAATTTTATATGAATAAAATCTTGTAGTATGTTTGTTAAGTGATTGTTAGCTCATTTGGAATTTTAATTTAGGAATAAAATCTTAATTTGAGTAGTATATACTAAAGTTTATAAGTACAAAATATTGTATTACAGTAACTGTCAACTACATAAGCATTCCTTCAAATACTTTTAAACTAGCTGAAATATTTTGTTAGAGAAAGAAACTACTATCCCTTATTAGTTCTCAACACAACATACCAAATCAAATACAATTACAACATGAAATATTTTATAATTTCAAGTACATTATTAAAAAAACTCATAATATATCTATTACTATATAGTCCAAAATATTAAGTAGATTATGCTTTTATTTAAATAAAATACAACAATTCCTATTTTATTATTCCTAATAATTATAAATATATATTTTAACAAATTCTTTAACATTCACTATGCCTCTTATGGACCTACTCACTAGCCATAATACTTTACCTTTGAATTTACAATCCATAATATTTAGGTATCAGTGTGAGCCATAATTAGTCTGAACTAATTTATTCATGATAATTCATTACAATATATAGCTTGGGAATGTAACTGAAGAATCTCCCAAGTTAGTAAAATACAGAACAAATCTTCCAAGTGGGTAAAGAAAACAAATATATGAGAATCAAATGTTCTCAATATCACACCAAACCACCTAAATATTACCTATTACAACTGGAGATATTCACAGGGAATATTGTCTCATAAAAATAGAAAAACACACTAATAATAGAAATTAATCAAGCTCCAACATACTCCCCCTTGAATTTGAGGGGACTGAGAAGGAAGTTCCTCAGCTTCAAAAATTAAGCTTTGACAACTCCCTTGGTGAACAAATCTGCAATGTTGTCTTCAGTGTTGCAATGATGCAATTCAATCACCTTCTTCTTGACCATGTCTCGGATGAAGTGATACTTCATATCAAAATGCTTTGACCTGCTATGATGAACTGGATTATATGCTAGCTAAATAGCACTCATGTTATCACAATACAATGTAGTAGGACCATATTGTTGTTCTCCAATCTCTTCAAGGACTTTCCTCAACCATAATGCTTGAGCACTAGCACTTGTGATTGCAATGTATTCTGCTTTAGTGGAAGAGAGAGCAACTGTAGTTTGTTTCTTTGAGCTCCAAGTGATTACGCCAGACCCAAGGCTGAAACAATTACCTAATGTAGACTTCCTGTCATCTATATTACTCCCCCAATCTAAATCACTAAAACCAAACAATTTTACATCTTAATTTTTACAATAATGGATGCCAAAATTCATTGTACCTTTTACATATCTTAGTATTCTTTTTGCAGCTTTCATGTGTAATTCAGAAGGGTCACTCATATACCTTGATACAAGTGATATAGCACGTGCAATGTCTGGTCTAGTGTTGGTGAGAAACATCAAAATCCCAACCATACTTCTATATGTGGTCACATCAACTTTTTCAGTTCCATCATCCTTACTCAACAACTCACCATGAGCTATTGGTGTTGCAACAGGTTTACAATTTTCCATCCCAAATTTTTTTAACATATCATTGGCATATTTGTTTTGAAAAATGAAAATTTCACTATCACTTTGATACACCTCCATACCAAGAAAATAATGCATCAAGCCCAGATCTTTCATCTCAAATTCATGCATCATGGCAGTCTTGAAGTCATCATTCAACTTAGGATTACTACCTAAGTAAATCAAGTCATCCACATATAAACAAACAAGGAGAATATCATTACCTTGTTTCTTATAGTATAATGTTGGCTCACTCTTGCTTCTCACAAAACCATATTGACGGAAGTACCCATCAATTCTTGAATACTAAGCTCTTGGAGCTTGATTAAGACCGTACAAGGCCTTCTTCAACCTGTATACAAGATTAACCTTACCTTTAACTACAAATCTACTTGAGGTTGTTGCACATAAACCTCCTCATCCAAGAATCCATTCAAAAAAGCACTTTTTACATCCAAGTGATGTACATTAAATCTTTTATGAGCAGCAATAGAAAGAACCATTGTCACTGTTTCTTGTCTTGCAACTAGAGCAAAAGTCTCCTCATAATCAATGCCATACCTTTGTGTGAACCCCTTGGCCACAAGTCTTTCTTTGTGTCTCTCCACACTTCCATCAGAATTATACTTTGTTTTGTAGACCCATTTAGAGCCCAAAAATTTCTTGCATTTTAGAAACTCAACTAGCTCCCAAGTATCATTCTTCTTGATGGAGTTCATTTCTTCATTCATTGCCTTAATCCATACATCATTAGTACATGCTTGTTCATAACAAGATGGTTCTAAATCAACAAGAGACATTAAGGCATAATTCACAACATCACCTTTGGGCTTACCATCATTTTCATCACCATACATATGCAAGTTTTCAAGTCTTTTCACCACTTGATCTACCTCTTGTGCTTGACTTCTTGTAACTCTTCTTTGAAAATTTGTATCTAACATTTGAGAGGATGGATGTATTTATTGGAGATTTTTATTTTTCAACACAGTACTTGGAGAATCTTCACTCAATAGTGTGAAATCTTCATTGTTTGAACAGTACTCTGATAAATATCACTTAAGCTTCTTACCTTCCTTGGTGGACTTGAAATTGCACTTGAAACTGAAGAACTAGATGAGGGGCTGCTTGGTGGATAACTAGATGAAGGGCTTCTTGTTGGAGAGCTGATTATATGTGAGAGTATTCAAGTCCTTACTCTCCTCAATTACAATGGATACTTGGCTCCATTTGGGTAAAAGTGTCCTCAATACAATGACTTCAGTATTCACTTCTTCACCAAGAGTCTTCATTTTGTCAACACATGCTTTGGCTCTCATGCAATAGTCTCCAACCTTTTCATTTTCCTTCATCCTGAGATTTTCAAACTCCATTTTTAGAGTTTGCAATCTCACTTTCTTGACTTCAGTGTTGCCTTCATAGCTCTATTTTAGAGCTTTCCATGCATCTTTGGATGATGCACAACTTGCAATCCTTAGGAAAATGCTCTCATCCAAGGCTGTTTGCAAGTAGAATATTGCAAGACTATTCTTCTTTTGTGCCTCTCTTGTTGCTTGTCTATCAACAGCTAGAACAGTACTCCAATCGGTTGGCTCTGTGTAGCCATCCTCTACAATCTCCCAAGCACCTTTGCTAATGAGCAAGTGCTTCATTTTGATTGACCAGTAGTCATAGTTGGCTCCTCTAAATTCTGGGACTGGGACATTAATTTTTTTGTTTGCCATTTTTACAAATCAATGGTGCAGATCCTTCCTTACTTGTTGGTGGACTTTCAATCCCAATGTTTTTTCTTCAAATACAACAGACAACGTTGAATTCCAATGATCACAGAAACACGTGCTGATGTGCACATAATTTTTTTTTTACCTAATAAACTAAAAGTTTATTTTGAACTTTGATTATCTTTTTCCATTTTTAAATTCTCAACAACCCTTATCCCTATATTCTAATTTAGTTAAGAAATAATCTTAACCTTTAGAATAATAAAAATTATTTTCACACAACCTTATTCCTCCTTTGACCTTAGAATAAATTTAATTCTACGTGCAAAATACGATCCTCCGACTACCTTCTGCATCGAATCCTTTTCATAGTAATCGCTCTCTGACAACTACAGATGCAACTTGAACACCCGTCGCACTGCTCTCCACATGGCCACTGCTACCACACTCAATGCCTTCTTTTCTTCTCTCTGTGCGGTCTTCTCTGTCAATAGTGATAGCCTTTATGACACGCCATGTGTCCATTGTATAGTTAACTGACCTGTCAAAAGTCACTCGCTCATGGAAACATTACTTCTTAACGTTCCTCTCTTCTTGCTACATGGCCTGGTTCACAAGGATGTCTCCTTGTTGTGTTTAATGTCTAGGGGGCGTGTGGTTTCGGGAACCTGTACAAAGAGGGGTACCGAGGCAACACGACAGTGGTGAGTGGGATGCTCTTCAACAACAGTTTGACTTGCGGCTCATGCTTAGAGATCCACTCTGTTGATGACCCGTAGAGGTGCCTGTCGGCCAGCTCGTCCATGGTGATCACTACAATTAACTTCTACCCACTCAACTATGGCTTGCGAGGCTACACAAACGGGTGGTGCAACCCTATGCGTGCCCACTTTTGCTTTGTGAAGAGCAGAGAACCGTATTCTGATGCACAACACAAAAAATTCTTAAACAAAAACTAGCAAGGTTTCTCTCAAACCTGAATCTGATACCACATGTGAGCCAGAATTAGTCTTAACTAATTTATTCATGATAATTCATTACAATATATAGCTTGGGAATGTAACTGAAGAATCTCCCAAGTTAGTAAAAGAAAAAACGAGTCTTCCAAGTGAGTAAAGAAAACAAATATATGAGAATCAAATGTTCTCAACATCACACCAAACCACATAAATATTACCTATTACATCTGGAGATATTCACAGGGAATATTGCCTCATAAAAATAGAAAAACACACTAATAATAGAAATTAATCAAGCTCCAACCATCAGAACGTCAGCTCTTCCTCTTTGACACACCTACTCACCTTTGAATTCACTAGCCTTTATATTTAGGTATCAGAACTTCAGTTTCACACACCTACTCACCTTCAAATTCACTAGCCATAATATTTTGGCTTTGAATTGCATATAACAACAATATTTCACATTAGAATAATTTTTAACACATGGAAGAGTGCGGTGCTAATGTTTGAATATGCATGCGCATCTCATACTCTCACAAGTTGAGAGACGTAAGATAGAAACAAACGGAAAACTAGTCTTTCGCTAAAAAAGTCCCTAGTAGGTTTCATTTAAATTAGCTAAAAATTTTAGAAAACATTGTGTTTTTATGTTTTCCATAATGGTATATTTTTGAGTTTTTAAAGATTTAGGTTTAAATTATTGTGTAAGGAATTAAAACATTTTCAAAATTATGTGTTTAACGTTAAAAGTTTAGTTTATGCTATGTTTTTTTATTTTCATCCAAAAAACTCAAATTCAAACCTGGATACAAGGGGACAATGACCCCTTTCAAAAACCATGTTTTGCCTTAACATTTTGTCCTTGTTGGACCATTTTTGAATGATATTTGGGTTCCCATCTTGTTCAAACTACTACACAAGGACCAGGACCATTTAAAAACTCGTGTTCCACCTTAAATTTTTTTGTCCATAATGAAACATCTTAGCAATATAGCTTTGGGTTACCAAACCCAAGGGGAAGTACCCCTTTCAAACTATGGGTTATCAAACATGGGTACAAGAGGACAAGAACCCCATTCAAAAACTATGTTTTGCCTTAAAATTTTGTCCTTGTTGGAACATCATACCATGGTATTTGGGTTTTCACCTTGTTCAAACAACTGCATGAAGTAGAACCAATTAAAAAACCTATGTTTTACCTTAAAATTTTGTCTTGTTGGAACATCATAGCAATATGAATTTGGGTTGTCATTTAGTTAAAATTACTACACAAAGGACCATGACCGTTTCAAAAACCTACACTTTAACCTAAACATTTATGTGAAAGTTAAATTCTTGGTGACTCAATTTCAATTTAATTTTTCTTATAATATTTACCCAACCAACTAAAAATTATAAAAAATTTCTTAAATAAATAAATAAATAAATAACTTATCCCCTATACCCTATGTTAACACATTCAACGTTATATTTTATATCAATGAGAACTACTAGACAACATAGAGAACATACTGAATATTTATCCATCTCTGGCTCCATGAAAGATAAATAAATAATTATTTACTATGTTATGTTAAATAATGACTTTTTCATTAAGTTTAGTGCATCATCAAAACCTTAAACAAGACTAATAATTTTCTTAGTTTGTATTTTTTATTTCTTTTGGTTTTTTAATTAGTGGAGTTGGTTAAATTTACACTATTTTTAATAATTTCAAAGTGTAGAGGATGTGAAGAGGGTTTTGGTCATGATTCACACGCATAGTTAGCAATGAAGTTTTTGAAGTTGTTGGCTACAATTTTCACAAGTATGGTAAGGATTTTTGTACGCATAGTTAGAAGCACAATTTTTATAGGCACATTCACTATTATTAATTTCTTTTTTTGAAGTGGAAGTCAAAAATTCTCAATATCGTCCTTCCAATATGCTTTGGGAAAAAAATTAATGAGTTTGGATAGGCCATTCACCTTCCACTGGTGAATTTTTATAAATATAAAAAAAAGGGGCATTACTATGTTAATTTTTAGGGTTTTACCCTAGGAGCTGAGATATTAAAATCAACTACGCATACTTTGATTATTTCAAGGTGATTATCGTTCCATTAGTGAACATCAAATATTTGTGGAAAAAAATAATTAGGGCACTCCTATGTTATTTTAGGGTTTTTACCCATATTTGGAGTTTGTGGATGGTTGTGCATCTTATAGGGCTTAGAGTGAAGAATTGGGACAATAATCGCCATTCGACGACAAGCTCAACTTTGCAGTGGATGAGTACAAAAAAATAGTTCGCACGAGATGTGAGGTTTCCATGATGGATCAAACTACATCCCTCAATCATTTTGAATTTCAACTTCCCTTGACTCCCCTTGGGAGCCTTGAAAACAATTCCATGTAGAAACCTGCAAATTTGGAGAGTGAGAGGAGCTTACTAGAGGACCAAATTGTTGACCCATCAAACCCTAATCCATTAACACCTCAATCACATGTAGAGCAAGGTAAGCCCTTTTTAGTTGTTCTTCCTGATTCCTTTGTTGAAGTAGCTAATGACTTGTTTGAACGTACTATTATTTTATTTTATTTATGTGAGATAGCACTTGAGGATACATTTCTCAAATGGATTTGGGGGTTTGGGAAAATACTATAGGTTGAATAATTGAGGCTAGTCGAGGATTGGGAAGGGGGTACATAGCAGTCTCCTTTACGAATTCCAAACATGCCAAAAAATCCCATCAATATGGAACTTGGGTTATCTACGGGTAAACTTGTTATCTGCAAGGTTGGTATTTGGATTTTCATATAGAGGGTCCCTCTATGGAAAAATACCCTTTTTGGATAGAGTTGCCCTTTTTATCTCTATCATGTTGCCCATTTCTCAATAAAATTGTTGTTATTCTTGGTAAGGTTTGTTATAATTACACAATAATAGATATGCAAAGTATTACGCAAAATATGAAGAGAAAAGTGGGACTTATTGATTTACCTCTAGGATCAACTCTGTATAAATAGTAGAGTTGATCATTGAGAGCCATTGTATTACAACAACTCATCAAACCTAATGAAGACACCACTAAGAGTTCTTCTGACACATGGAGGAGTGGAAACTCAAGTGTCTATCCTAGTGGAACTGAAGAGAATATTCACTTATTCTAACACCCCCCTTAAGTGATACTAGGGGATCTTTTTACAAATGAGTCCCGGCAACAAGGCCTGATTAGGTACTCATGTACAATATAGATTTTTATAAATGAATCTCGGCAACATGAAGCAGCTTCCTTGAAAAAGGAAACTAAAGAGTAAAAAAAGAAGCTTTACAGGTTTGAATAAAGTTCGAAGAAGGTAAAATCATTTATCAAGGATAAAAGAAGGACAATAGATAAAACATGTCTTGGTTTTGGAAAGAAACAAAAAGAATAGGTTGAGGAATCTAGTACGAGCTCCCAAGAAGAAGATGGTTCATATGAAGAGAGTACTTTAGAGAGTATGTTTCAAAGGGTAATTCAGATAGCAAAAAATCAGAAAACAAGAATCAGCATAAGGGGAGAAATACTAAAGAACATATGAGGTCAAGGCAAGTAAATTTCAATGGAAGATATTTTGCATGTCACAGGTTTTGAAACATGGCTTCACAGTGCAAGGCTCAAGAAAGACATGTTAATGGAAATTTCAGAAATGGTAATTTCTTTCAAGGGTATTACTACTCTTGTAATCAATTTGGGCACAAGGTAGTTAATTGCAGGGTTAACAATAGGAACAGGTTTGATCCAACAGAGAAGAATCAATTGCTTAAAATTTAGTGGTATTTTTATTTACCTCATTTTTTGGGAAGGATATATTTGGAATGAAAGAAACAATAGAGCCCTCAAGAATGTTAAAAATGATCCCTTGCATGTGGAAGCTAAAATTTTCAAATTTTGAAAATAAAATGTCTCCATAATCCCTATCAAAAATGAAAAATGATCCTATAACAAAGGTAAGTCTACCAACTAGTTGGGTTATCTAGAAGGTATTTGTAGTCTACCTATCCCAATCCTAGATATCTTATCAAATGGTAGCCTCCACATCAAGGTTGGATAAAATTAAACTTTGATAGGGTAGCTAAAGGTAATTCAGGCCCGTAGGGGCTTAAGTAATCATTAGAGATGACAAAAGGGTTATTTTTTTAGGTCTTTTCTAATTTCTTAGGTGGTCAATTTAGTTTTATTTGTTAATCTTGGGCACTTTATCAAGGGGTCATGCTCTTGGAAAATTTTAATGTAAAGAACGTGGTGATTGAAGGTGACTCTCTTTTCATCATTAATATTGCTAAAGGAAAACATTCACCCCACATTACAGATTTAATAGAAGATATTTACCATCACTTAAGAATTTGTAAGGTATTGAATTTAGGCACACCTTTAGAGAAGGAAATAATGAAGTCAACTTGTTGGCTAACCAGGGGGTCAATCAAAATTCTCTTCAAATCTAGATGACGGATTTTCTTACCTTTTTTACATAGCGTGTTTTGATATGGTGTTCCCTCTTGTTTTGTGTTGAAGGTTTTTTCTTTGTTTTTCTTATTTATGGTTGTTTATTTGTATCCTCCTATCCATTAGGGTTGTTCTCCTTTTGATCCACTTATTGTCCTTGTGTATAGTATGTCTCTTATTGTAAAAGATTGGGGATCTTTTCAAAATCCCATGTTTTCTTATCTAATAATAAAACAATTTAATTATTTGAAATTTTAGTAACCAAGTATTAAATTTAGATAACTTTTGATTTGATATTTAATTCATATTTTATTTAACAGAATGAAACATATTTTACTTGTTAAGTAAGAACAATTTCTTTCCTCCAAAGTAAGAAAAGTTTTATAGCATATTTTTTTTGAAAAACTAATAATAAAATATTTATACAATTATAATATTATATCATAACAATCAAGTTAGTTAAATATATTAGATTCCTGGATATTAGAGGAGAAGATTAAAATTTAAATCGTGCAAAACAATACATGGATAATATCTAGACTTTATTGTAATACCACTATATAGTAATGATGCAATATAAATAAAACACATTTCAATTTCTTATAACAAATTAAAAATAAAAATAAAAAATTATATCATAACAGTTAAATTTAAAAAGTTTAAATTTGAAACCATACAATCTTATATAACAAATTTAAAAAAAAATTATATCATAACAATTAAATTTAAAAAGTTTAAATTTCAAACGAGCAAACAATGCTTGTCTAATAGTAAAGTAATAGTCTAGTCTACCAAGTTCATATTAACGAAGCTGAAAGCTGAAGCTAAACCATCCACCCTCATCACGCTGGCACGACGACTCGGGGGACACATTCAACCCGCTATGTTTTCCCTTGGGTGAAACGGTGAATACGCTGCAACGCTAGTCGAATAGCCTCGGAGTCCATATTAGCAATGCAGAATCTGAACCATCCTGCTTCCTCACAGTGGCAAGATGAACCCGGTGAGACATTCAATCCGACGTCTTTTAATATGGTCTTCCATAGTTTCATCTCTCCTTGCTTGCCTGGCAATTCCAGCAGATGCCTCATGTCCACCCAGCAGAACAACCCCGTGTTGCTATCCAAACATGATATGCCTGCGTCTCTCAATCCTCTCACAAATACACTATGCCTCTCTCGCAACCTCTTCCGATTCTCTTCAACATATTCTCTGACAAATATCCTGTCACAAAGCATGGCACCAAGCAAATGCTGCGTCTGCGAAGACACCAAGCAGAAACTCGACATTCTTCTAGCAGCGGTAACAACTGTGTCGTTATAAGAATAGATCACTCCCACTCTGAAACCCGGCAGTCCCATGTCTTTTGACAGACTGTAAATAATATGAACACGGTCAGTATGGATGTTGGCAGCGGCCACAATTTCTGCGATGCTCACGAATCTCCGTGAGAAGACTGATCCGCCATAGATTTCATCGCAAATGAGATGAATATTCCTCTTGCAAACGAAATCAAGCAAATCTCTGAGAGTGTCCGCATCCATTGTAGTGCCCAAGGGGTTTGATGGATTCGTTATGAGAAGGCCCTTCACTGTTATGTTTCGAGACTGAGCCTGCCGGTACGCTTGTTCAAGGGCATTCACTGTCACCTGGAAACCGTTAGAACTGCTACACTCTACTGCGATCAGCTCTACTCCCGTACGCCATTTTAGATCTCTGTCAAATCTGGACCGTAACAGCAAAAAAATGTAATTAGCGTTATTAATGTATAGAGTTTTTAGGGGCATTAGAGAGTATACCCTGGATAATATGGCGTTGGCACAAGGAAAGCTTCTCCTGGATCTGCCAGACAGAAGGTTAACACCTCGTGAGCAGCGGTTGCTCCTGCGGTGAGGACGATTCGATCGCTTTCAAATTTCGCTTTCCTTCCGCCCACTTCTTCCATAAATGACGCAATACCCTGCATTCAATACTTAACATTCTTAATAATGTGCTGCAGTTTAAAGCATCTTACAAATCTTCGGTTAAAACACCTACTACTTGAAATTATGTATTCAAGCCAGCTATGAATTTGCTTCTTATAGTCTGTACCTCTCTGGCAGCAGGCAGGCCACGATAGTCGTCAAAGTTTGCAATTTCCATAAACTTCGATAGGCCCTCCGGCACGCAAATGGACGCCTCTGGGTGCTGTCCTACCCAAAGCTCTAACAAATTGTGCGAAAGCTGCGAAAAGTTTCAAAACATTGTGTTTATTATCCAGAAAGAGCCTCCTGCACATATGGCAGCTCTTCGGCTTTGGATTGTTGAATTGTGTAGGCGAATTTTTTTTTTATGAAATTTTAAAAATAATTCCAAGTCACATAAACGCACCTGATTTTCTGCTAAGCCCATTTGGATAATTCCATTTGGGTTAGTTTGTGGATGGTAAGGGTTTTTCTCATACTCTTTCCATCCATCGAAAGATGGGGAGTCTTCGCCGTGGACGTTCGAAGTTGCCCTCCTTGAAAACGGTGACGCGAATTCCATAGTTCTGTTAAACATTAGACGATGAAAAGCTTCACTTCCTTCCTTTGTGCTTATGTTTACCCCTCTGTCTATCTTTATGTTATAAGAATAGATCTATCTCTTCTCTGTTTATGTTTACCCCTTGTTTCGATTGCCTCCTTTGCTTTGCTGTTTATAAATGAAAAGCTATGCACAATAAGCATAATCAAATAATGGTTACGATTATTCGTACTTACGCCTATGCTTTCCCTGAAGAAAAATGTATGAGAATATAAGAGATACGACGTTGACCAGCTTTATTGGAACAAAATTTTGTTCATTTGTGCAAACGGCACTTTCCCGGTGCCGTGAGAGACGGTGTTTGGAAAGAACTAAAAGTAAAATATTCGAGATTTCCATTGTGCAAGTTTCGAAAGATTTAAAATTATTTAAATTAAACTTTTGTTCGCGTCTACTTTCCATAATAATTGTCCGCTAGTTGCGGTACCGACCACGTTTTTGTACCCACGTGCATTTTCCGACGAGGCATGTTCCGTTTGGGCCGCACTTTGACCCTGACTTCTAGAAACTCGTCTGTGAACAAGGTATTCGCTCAGCTTTTTACCCTGTGATAATTTTTAGAAAGATCCTTTATAATTTCATGATTTTAGTTATGGGTTGAGTGTATTAAATAAATAAATAAAATAATCCTTTTATAATTGGTCAAGGGTCATACAAAGAAAATAAAACCTTTGTAATTAGTCTAAGGTCAATTAAACCGAGTAAACCAAAATAATCCTTTTATAATTGATCAAGGCCATACAACGAAAATAAAAAGGTTAATTAAAGACAGTAAACAGCTTCATACACTCAACTAAAAGTGGTAAGAAGAATTGGAAGGCTCTATCCACTCAAAAGAGTGGTGACAAGGGTACAAGTAGCTCTATGCATTCAACCAAAGTGATGTAAAGGAGAAACAAAGCATGTGTATGGTACATTCTTAAAATGTACTATATTAGTGATATAATCCAATGAAATTGAATGATGCTTATATGAACAGGTTACAATTTTTTTTTTTTTTTTTTGTTAAAAGATCTATAAAGGAAAAATTTTGATTGTAACACTCAATATTCAGAAGTGAAAGTGAAGTGAAAGTGAATGTGTATGTGATGATAATTCCAGTGATGTTATACTTTGGGAGTCATAATATTATCTAGTCATAAAAATATATAAGTATGTTGCTTAAGAATTTTTGAATGTAATGTTATTTATACTTAGATTTAATGATTAAATTTTGGATTGTGTCATAATATTATTTAGTTATAAAAATATAAGTATGTTGCTTAAGAATTTTTGAATGTAATGTTATTTATACTTAGATTTAATGACTAAATTTTGGATTGTGACTAGTATAGTTATTAAGGAACAAATGTTATATGAATAAAATCCTTTAGTTTTTGTAGTATGTTTGTTAGGTGGTAGTTAAATGATTTGGAATTTTTGTTTATAGATAAAATCTTAATTTGAGTATAATTATGCAGTCTATATTAAAATTTATAAATAAAAATATACATTTGATCAATTATTATATTATAAAATTACTTATTAAAATAATTGTCAATTACATAAGCATTCATTCCAAAACTTTTAAACTAGCTGAAACGAAATAAAACTATTATCCCTTACTAATTTTCAACACAACATGCCACATCAAGACAATTGCAACATGAAATCTTTTATCATTTCAATTACAATTAAAAAAACTCATAATATATCTATTATTATATAGTCCAAAATATTAATTAGATTATGTTTCTATTCAAACAAAATGCCACAATCCCTAGTTTATTATTCCTAATATAATTATCAATATATATTCTAACAAATTCTTTATTCTTTAAAGATTTCCTAACATTCAGTACGCCTCTTACGAACCTACTCCCTAGCCATAATATTTTACCTTTGAATTCACAAGCCAGAACGTCAGCTATTCCTCTTTGACACACCTGCTCACCTTTGAATTCACTAGCCGTAATATTTTACCTTTGAATTAACTATAAATTATATTTAGGTACGTCAGTTTCACACACCTACTCACATTTAAATTTACTAGCCATAATATTTTACCCTTGAATTGCATATAACAGCAATATTTCACATTAGAATAATTTTATATCTGACCTATAACTTAGCACCGCAGTGATAAGATTTGAATATGCATGCGTATCTCATACTCTTGCAAGTTGAGAGACGCACGATAGAAACAGATATCCTCATAATTCAGGCCATTTGGTACAGGTGGAAAATTAATCTTTGGCTTAACAATTTCCTTAGTAGGCTTCATTTAAATTAGCTAAAACTTTTAGAAAACATTGTGTGTTTTATGTTGTCTAGTATATTTTTGAATTTTTAGAAATTTAAGTTTAAATTATTGTGTAAGGGATTGAAATTTTTTAAGTTAAAAGTTTAGTTTCATGATAGAAGCAATAGGGGTACGTTTTTTATTTTCATCCAACAAACTCAAATGCAAACTTGGGTACAACTTTCAAAACCATGTTTTGCCATAATATTTTATCTTTTTGGAGCATTGATGAATGGCATTTGGGTTCTCATTTTGTTCAAACTACTACACAAGGAACCAAGACCATTTAAGAAATTTATGTTTTACCTTAAAATTTTGTCTTTGTTAAAACATCGTAACAATATAGCTTTGGGTTATCAAATCTATATACAAGGGTACAAAGACCCCTTTCAAAAATTATGTTTTGGCTTAAATTTGAGTTTTTATCTTGTTCAAACTAGAACCATTTAAAAAACCATAACCATTAGTCAAAATTCAATTAAAAACAGTAAAACAGCTTCATACACTCAACTGAACGGTGGTAAGAAGAATTAGAAAGCTCTATCCACTCGAAAGAATGGTGACAAGAGGTACAAGTAGCTCTATGCATTCAAACAAAGTAATGTAAAGGAGAATCAAAGCATGTGTATGGCATATTTAGAATGTACTTTAAATGGGACTTATATTATTAGTGATATAATCCAATCAAATTGAATGATGTTTATATGAACAGGTTGCATTTTTGTTAAAAGACCTACAAAGGTAAAAATTTTACTGTAAGCCCCAAGACCCAGAAGTGAATGTGTATGTGGTGATAATTCTACATGTTATGCTTTGGGAGTCATAATACTATCTAGTCATAAAAATATAAGTATGTTCTTTTACGACTTTTAAAATGTATTGTTATTTATATATAGATTTAATGA
This sequence comes from Wollemia nobilis, assembly GCA_028583015.1. Taxonomy (NCBI): domain Eukaryota; kingdom Viridiplantae; phylum Streptophyta; class Pinopsida; order Araucariales; family Araucariaceae; genus Wollemia; species Wollemia nobilis. Next base: position 97,973 of record JAQPPZ010003894.1, read on the forward strand.
CTAAATTTTGGATTGTGACTAGTTCAATTATTCAGGAAAGTGTTTAGACAAATGTTATATGAATAATTTTTTTTAATTATTTGTAGTATGTTTGTTAAGTGGTAGTCATATTGTTTAAAGATAAAATCTTAATTTAAATTTTATTATGCAGTTTATACTAAATTTTATAAGTAAGAATATACATTTGATCAATTATTATATTACAAGATAACTTATTGAAAATAAGTGTCAATTACATAAACATTCATTTCAATACTTTTAAACTAACTAAACTAACTGAAACATTTTGCTGGAGAATGAAAACTACTATGCCTTATTAGTTTTCAACACAACATACCACATCAAATACAATTGCAACATAAAATCGTTTATAATTTCAAGTACATTAAAAAAAAACTCATAATATATCTATTACTATATAGTCCAAAATATTAATTAGTTTATGCTTCTATTAAAAAAAAATGCAACAATCCCTATTTTATTATTCCTAATATAATTATAAATATATATTTTAACAAATTCTTTATTCTTTAAAAATTATGCCTCTTATGAACATACTCACTAACCATAATATTTTACCTTTGAATTCACAAGCCATAATATTTACCTATGAGAACGTTTTGACACACCTACTCACCTTTGAATTCACTAGCCGTAATATTTTACCTTTGAATTCACTCGCCATTATATTTAGGTATGAGGACGTCAGTTTCACACACCTACTTACCTACACACTTTTGAATATCTAACCTATAACTTAGCACCGGAGTGATAAGATTTGAATATACATGTAAGATTTGAATATACATGCGTATATCATACTCTCGCAAGTTGAGAGACGTACGATAGAAATAGATATCCTCACAATTCAGGCCATTTGGCACAGGGGGAAAACTAATCTTTCGCTTAACAAAGTCCCTAGTAGGTTTCATTTAAATTAGCTGAAACTTCTAGAAAACATTGTGTGTTTTAATGTTGTGTACAATGGTATTTTTTTAAGTTTTTAGAGATTTAAGTTTAAATTATTGTATAATGGATTGGAACCTTTTATGTGTTTTACATTAGAAGTTTAATTTCACGATAGAAATAGCAGCGGTATGTTTTTTATATTCATCCAGGAAACTCAAATGCGAACGTGAGTACAAGGGGACAACGACCCCTTTCAAAAACCATGATTTGCTTTAACATTTTTTCTTTGTTGGAGCATTGTTGAATGGCATTTGGGTTCTCATCTTGTTCAAAATACTACACAAGGAATAAGGACCATTTAAAAAACTCATGTTTCATTTTAAAATTTTGTCCTTGTTGAAACATAGTAGAAGTATGGCTTTGGGTTATCAAACACATGTACAAGGAGACAAGGACCCATTTCAAAAACTTTGGGTTATCAAACCCAGGTAGAAGGAGACAAGGATCCTTTTCAAAAACTATGTTTTACCTTAAAATTTTGTCCTTGTTGAAACATTGTAGCATGACATTTAAATTCAATAAGGACCATTTAAAAAACTAGGACAAATAGTTAAAAGTCAATTAAAGACAATAAAATAACTTCATACTCTCAACTTAACGGTGGTAAGAAGAGTTGGAAAGCTCTATCCACTCAAAAAGAATGGTGACAATAGGTACAAGTAGCTCTCTGCATTCAAACAAAGTGATGTAAAGGAGAAGCAAAGCATGTGTATGGTGCATTTAGAATGTATTTTAAAGAGGACTTATATCTAAAAATATAATCCAATGAAATTGAATGATATTTATATGGACAGGTTACATTTTTGTTAAAACAACTATAAAGGTAAAAATTTGACTGCAACACCTAAGACCCAGAAGTGAATGTGTATGTGGTGATAATTCTAGTGATGTTATGCTTTGGGAATCTAGTCATAAAAATAAAAGTATGTTCCTTAAGACTTTTTAAATGTATTGTTATTTATATTTAGATTTAATGATTAAATTTTGAATTGTTACTAATCTAGTTATTAAGGAATGTGTTCAGATAAATGTTATATGAATAAAATCTTGTAGTATGTTTGTTAAGTGATTGTTAGATCATTTGGAATTTTAATTTATGAATAAAATCTTAATTTGAATAGTATATACTAAAGTTTATAAGTACAAAACATTGTATTATAGTAACTGTCAACTACATAAGCATTCCTTCAAATACTTTTAAACTAGCTGAAACCTTTTGTTGGAGAAAGAAACTACTATCCCTTATTAGTTCTCAACACAACATACCAAATCAAATACAATTACAACATGAAATATTTTATAATTTCAAGTACATTATTAAAAAAACTCATAATATATCTATTAGTATATAGTCCAAAATATTAAGTAGATTATGCTTTTATTTAAATAAAATACAACAATTCCTATTTTATTATTCCTAATAATTATAAATATATATTTTAACAAATTCTTTAACATTCACTACGCCTCTTATGGACCTACTCACTAGCCATAATACTTTACCTTTGAATTTACAATCCATAATATTTAGGTATTAGTGTGAGCCAGAATTAGTCTGAACTGATTTATTCATGATAATTCATTACAATATATAACTTGGGAATGTAACTGAATAATCTCCCAAGTTAGTAAAAGACAGAACGAATCTTCCAAGTGGGTAAAGAAAACAAATATATGAGAATCAAATGTTCTCAATATCACACCAAACCACCTAAATATTACCTATTACAACTGGAGATATTCATAGGGAATATTGCCTCATAAAAATAGAAAAACACACTAATAATAGAAATTAATCAAGCTCCAATATACTCCCCTTTGAAGTTGAGGGGATTGACAAGGAAGTTCCTCAGCTTCAAAAATTAAGCTTTGACAACTCCCTTGGTGAACAAATCTGCAATGTTGTCTTCAATGTTGCAATGATGCAATTCAATCACCTTCTTCTCGACCATGTCTCGGATGAAGTGATGCTTCATATAAAAATGTTTTGACCTGCTATGATGAACTGGATTATATGCTAGCTGAATAGCACTAATGTTATCACAATACAATGTAGTAGGACCATATTGTTGTTCTCCAATTTCTTCAAGGACTTTCCTCAACCACAATGCTTGAGCACTAGCACTTGTGATTGCAATGTATTCTGCTTCAGTGGAAGAGAGAGCAACTGTAGTTTGTTTCTTTGAGCTCCAAGTGATTACACCAACCCCAAGGCTAAAATAATTACCTGATGTAGACTTCCTATCATCTATATTACTCCCCCAATCTAAATCACTAAAACCAAACAATTTCACATCTTCATTTTTACAATAATGGATGCCAAAATCAATTGTACCTTTTACATATCTTAGTATTCTTTTTGCAGCTTTGATGTGTAATTCAGAAGGGTCACTCATATACCTTGATACAAGTGATACAACACATGCAATGTCTGGTCTAGTGTTGGTGAGAAACATCAAAATCCCAACCATACTTCTATATGTGGTCACATCAACTTTTTTAGTTCCATCATCCTTACTCAACAACTCACCATGAGCTATTGGTGTTGCAACAGGTTTACAATTTTCCATCCCAAATTTTTTTAACATATCATTGGCATATTTGTTTTGACAAATGAAAATTTCACTATCACTTTGATACACCTCCATACCAAGAAAATAATGCATCAAGCCTAGATCTTTCATCTCAAATTCATGCATCATGGCATTCTTGAAGTCATCATTCAACTTAGGATTACTACCTAAGTAAATCAAGTCATACACATATAAACAAACAAGGAGAATATCATTACCTTGTTTCTTGTAGTATAAGGTTGGCTCACTCTTGCTTCTCACAAAACCATATTGATGAAAGTACCCATCAATTCTTGAATACCAAGCTCTTGGAGCTTGCTTAAGACCGTACAAGGCCTTCTTCAACCTGTATACAAGATTATCCTTACCTTTAACTATAAATCCTTGAGGTTGTTGCACATAAACCTCCTCATCCAAGAATCCATTCAAAAAATCACTTTTTACATCCAAGTGATGTACATTCAAGATTTTATGAGCAACAATAGAAAGAACCATCCTCACTATTTCTTGTCTTGCAACTAGAGCAAAAGTCTCCTCATAATCAATGCCATACCTTTGTGTGAACCCCTTGGCCACAAGTCTTGCTTTGTGTCTCTCCACACTTCCATCAAAATTATACTTTGTTTTGTAGACCCATTTAGATCCCACAACTTTCTTGCATTTTAGAAGCTCAACTAGCTCCCAAGTATCATTCTTCTTGATGGAGTTCATTTCTTCATTCATTGCCTTAATCCATACATCATTAGTACATACTTGTTCATAACAAGATGGTTCTAAATCAACAAGAGACATTAAAGCATAATTCACAACATCACCTTTGGGCTTACCATCATTTTCATCACCATACATATGGAAGTTTTCAAGTCTTTTCACCACTTGATCTACCTCTTGTGCTTGACTTCTTGTAACTCTTCTTTGAAAATTTGTATCTAACATTTGAGAGGATGGATTTTTTTATTGGAGATTTTTATTTTTCAACACATTACTTGGAGAATATTCACTCAATAGTGTGAAATCTTCATTTTTTTGAATAGTACTCCGATAAATATCACTTAATATTCTTACCTTCCTTGGTGGACTTGAACTTGCACTTGAAACTAAAGAACTAGATGAGGGGCTGCTTGGTGGATAACTAGATGAAGGGCTTCTTGTTGGAGAGCTGATCATATGTGATAGTAGTCAAGTCCTTACTCTCCTCAATTACAATGGATACTTGGCTCCATTTGGGTAAAAGTGTCCTCAACACTTTCTTTACAATGACTTCATTATTCACTTCTTCACCAAGAGTCTTCATTTTGTCAACACATGCTTTGGATCTCATGCAATAGTCTCCAACCTTTTCATTTTCCTTCATCCTGAGATTTTCAAACTCCATTTTTAGAGTTTGCAATCTCACTTGCTTGACTTGAGTGTTGCCTTCATAGCTCTATTTTAGAGATTTCCATGCATCTTTGGCTGATGCACAACTTGCAATCCTTGGGAAAATGCTCTCATCCAAGGTTGTTTGCAAGTAGAATATTGCAAGACTATTCTTCTTTTGTGCCTCTCTTGTTGCTTGTCTATCAACAACTAGAACAATATCTCAATCGGTTGGCTCTATGTAGCCATCCTCCACAATCTCCCAAGAACATTTGCTAATGAGCAAGTGCTTCATTTTGATTGACCAGTAGTCATAGTTGGCTCCTCTAAATTCTAGGACTAGGACATTAATTTTTTTTTTTGCCATTTTTACAAATCAATGGTGCATATCCTTCCTTACTTGTTGGTGGACTTTCAATCCCAATATTTTTTCTTCAAATACAACATACAACGCTGAATTCCAATGATCACAAAAACACGTGCTGATGTGCACATCAATTTTTTTTTACTTAATAAACTAAAAATTTATTTTGAACTTTGATTATCTTATTCCATTTTTAAATTCCCAACAACCCTTATCCCTATCTTCTAATTTAGTTAAGAAATAATCTTAACCTTTAGAATAATAAAAATTAATTTCACACAACCTTATTCCTCCTTTGACCTTAGAATAAATTTAATTCTACGTGCAAAATACGATCCTTCGACTACCTTTTGCATCAAATCATTTTCATGGCCACTGCTACCGCACTGCTCTCCACATGGCCACTGCTACCACACTCAATGCCTTCTTTTCTTCTCTCTATGCAGTCTTCTCGATCAATAGTGATAGCCTTTCTGATGTGCCACGTGTCCATTGTATAGTTAACTGACCTACCAACAATCACTCGCTTGTGGAAACATTACTTCTTCTTAACGTTCCTCTCTTCTTGCTACATGGCCTGGTTCACAAGGATGTCTCCTTGTTGTGTTTAATTTCCAGGGGGCATGCGGTTATGGGAACCTGTACAAAGAGGGGTACCGAGGCAACACGACGGCAGTGAGCGGGATGCTCTTCAACAGTGGGTTGACTTGCAGCTCATGCTTTGAGATCCACTATGTTGATGACCCGGAGAGGTTCCTGTCGGCCAGCCCATCTATGGTGATCACTACAATTAACTTCTACCCACTCAACTACAGCTTGCGAGGCTACACAAATGGGTGGTGCAACCCTATGCATGCCCACTTCTACTTTGTGAAGAGCAAAGAATAGTCTTCTGATGCACAACACAAAAAAATCTTAAACAAAAACTAGTAAGGTTTCTCTCAAACCTGAATCTGATACCACATGTGAGCCAAAATTAGTCTTAACTAATTTATTCATGATAATTCATTACAATATATAGCTTGGGAATGTAACTGAAGAATCTCCCAAGTTAGCAAAAGACAGAACGAGTCTTCCAAGTGAGTAAAGAAAACAAATATATGAGAATAAAATGTTCTCATCATCACACCAAACCACCTAAATATTACCTATTACAGCTGGAGATATTCACAGGGAATATTGCCTCATAAAAATATAAAAACACACTAATAATAGAAATTAATCAAGATCCAACCATCATAACGTCAGCTCTTCCTCTTTGACACACCTACTCACCTTTGAATTCACTAGCCATCATATTTTACCTTTGAATTCACTAGCCATTATATTTAGGTATCAGAACTTCAGTTTCACACACCTACTCACCTTTAAATTCACTAGCCATAATATTTTGGCTTTGAATTGCATATAACAACAATATTTCACATTAGAATAATTTTGAACACATGTAAGAGTGCGGTGCTAAGGTTTGAATATGCATGCGCATCTCATACTCTCGCAAGTTGAGAGACGTAAGATAGAAACAAACGAAAAACTAATCTTTCGCTAAAAAAGTCCCTAGTAGGTTTCATTTAAATTAGCTGAAACTTTTAGAAAACATTGTGTTTTTATGTTTTCCATAATGGTATATTTTTGAGTTTTTAAAGATTTAGGTTTAAATTATTGTGTAAGGAATTAAAACAGTTTCAAAATTATGTGTTTAACGTTAAAAGTTTAGTTTATGCTATGTTTTTTTATTTTCATCCAAAAAACTCAAATTCAAAAACCTGGATACAAGGGGACAATGACCCCTTTCAAAAACCATGTTTTGCCTTAACATTTTGTCCTTTTTGGACCATTTTTGAATGACATTTGGGTTCCCATCTTGTTCAAACTACTACACAAGGACTAGGACCATTTAAAAACTCATGTTTCACCTTAAATTTTTTTGTCCTTAATGAAACATCTTAGCAATATAGCTTTGGGTTTGGGTTACCAAACCCAAGGGGAAGGACCCCTTTCAAACTATGGGTTATCAAACATGGGTACAAGAGGGCAAGAACCCCATTCTAAAAATATGTTTTGCCTTAAAATTTTGTCCCTTTTGGAACATCATACCATGGTATTTGGGTTTTCACGTTGTTCAAACTACTGCATGAACTAGAACCAATTAAAAAACCTATGTTTTACCTTAAAATTTTGTCTTGTTGGAACATCGTAGCAATATGACTTTGGGTTGTCATTTAGTTAAAATTACTACACAAAGGACCATGACCATTTCAAAAACCTACACTTTAACCTAAACATTTATGTGAAAGTTAAATTCTTAGTGACTCAATTTCAATTTATTTTTTCTTATAATATTTACCCAACCAACTAAAAATTATAAAACTTTTCTTAAATAAATAAATATATAAATAACTTATCCCCTATACCCTATATTAACACATTCAACGTTATATTTTATATCGATGAGAACTACTAGACAACATACTGAATATTTATCCATCTCTAGCTTCATGAAAGATAAATAAATAATTATTTACTATGTTATGTTACATAATGACTTTTTCATTAAGTTTAGTGCATCATCAAAACCTTAAACAAGACTAATAATTTTCTTAGTTTGTATTTTTTATTTCTTTTGGTTTGTTAAATAGTGGAGTTGGTTACATTTACACTATTTTAAATAATTTCAAAGTGTAGAGGATGTGAAGAGGGTTTCGGTCATGATTCACACGCATAGTTAACAATGAAGTTTTTGAAGTTGTTGGCTACAATTTTCACAAGTATGGTAAGGATTTTCGTACGCATAGTTAGAAGCACAATTTTTATAGGCACATTTACTATTATTAATTTATTTTTTTGAAGTGGAAGTCAATAATTCTCAATATCGTCCTTCCAATATGCTTTTGGAAAAAAAATTAATGAGTTTAAATAGGCCATTCACCTTCCACTGGTGAATTTTTATAAAGATAAAAAAAAGAGGCATTACTGTGTTAATTTTTAGGGTTTTACCCTAGGAGTTGAGATATTAAAATCAACTACGCATAATTTTATTATTTCAAGGTGATTATCATTCCATTAGTGAACATCAAATATTTGTGGAAAAAAAATAATTAGGGCACTCCTATGTTATTTTAGGGTTTTTACCCATATTTGGAGTTTGTGGATGGTTGTGCATCTTATAGGGCTTAGAGTGAAGAATTGGGACAATAATCGCCATCCGATGACAAGCTCAACTTTGTAGTGGATGAGTACAAAAAAATAGTTCGCACGAGATGTGAGGTTTCCATGATGGATCAAACTACATCCCTCAATCATTTTGAATTTCAACTTCCCTTGACTCCCCTTGGGAGCCTTGAAAACAATTCCATGTAGAAACCTGCAAATTTGGAGAGTGAGAGGAGCTTACTAGAGGACCAAATTTTTGACCCATCAAACCCTAATCCATTAACACCTCAACTACATGTAGAGCAAGGTAAGCCCTTTTCAGTTGTTTTTCCTGATTCCTTTGTTGAAGTAGCTAATGACTTGTTTGAACGTACTATTAGTCTAATTTATTTATGTGAGATACCACTTGAGGATACATTTCTCAATTGGATTTGGGGGTTTGGGAAAATACTAGAGGTTGAATAATTGAGGCTAGTCGAGGATTGGGAAGGGGGTACATAGCAGTCTCCTTTACGAATTCCAAACATGCCAAAAACTCTCGTCAATATGGAACTTGGGTTATCTACGGGTAAACTTGTTATCTGCAAGGTTGGTATTTGGATTTTCATATAGAGGGTCCCTCTATGGAAAAATACCCTTTTTGGATAGATTTGCCCTTTTTATCTCTATCATGTTGCCCATTTCTCAATAAAATTGCTACTATTCTTGGTAAGGTTTGTTATAATTACACAATAATAGATATGCAAAGTATTATGCAAAAGATGAAGAGAAAAGTGGGACTTATTGATTTACCTCTAGGATCAACTCTGTATAAATAGTAGAGTTGATCATTGAGATCCATTGTATTACAACAACTCATCAAACCTAATGAAGACACCACTGAGAGTTCTCCTGACACATGGAGGAGTGGAAACTCAAGTGTCTATCCTAGTGGAACTTAAGAGAATATTCACTTATTCTAACACCCCCCTTAAGTGATACTAGGGGAGCTTTTTACAAATGAGTCCCGGCAACAAGGCCTGATTAGGTACTCATGTACAATATAGCTTTTTATAAATGAGTCTCGGCAACATGAAGCAACTTCCTTGAAAAAGGAAACTAAAGAGTACAAAAAGAAGCTTTACAGGTTTGAAGAAAGTTCCAAGAAGGTAAAATCATTTATCAAGGATAAAAGAAGGACAACAGATAAAACATGTCTTGGTTTTGGAAAGAAACAAAAAGAATAGGTTGAGGAATCTAGTACGAGCTCCCAAGAAGAAGATGGTTCATATGAAGAGAGTACTTTAGAGAGTATGTTTCATATGGTAATTCAGATAGCAAAAAATCAAAAAACAAGAATCAACATAAGGGGAGAAATACTAAAGAACATATGAGGTCAAGGCAAGTAAATTTCAATGGAAGATATTTTGCATGTCACAGGTTTTGAAACATGGCTTCACAGTGCAAGGCTCAAGAAAGACAGGTTAATGGAAATTTCAGAAATGGTAATTTCTTTCAAGGGTATTGCTACTTTTGTAATCAATTTGGGCACAATGCAGTTAATTGCAGGGTTAACAACAAGAATAGGTTTGATCCAACAGAGAGGATTCAAAAAATAGGTACATCTCAAAGGAATAACATTGTCAAATGTTATAAGTGCAATAATGAAGGACATACAACCAGATGGTGTAGAGCAGAAGTTTCAAGGTACAGGTTCAAGGCTATGAACAGGAACAAGAATAATTGTAGGAATAGGAATAATGGCTTTGACATAAACAGGGATGAGAACATGAACAAGAACATGGTTTTTAATAGGAACAAGAACAAGGATATGAACAAGAACAAGAATAGGAACATGGACAAGGATATCAAGAAAAATCATGGAAAGGCAACTATGGACACTGATGATGATCAGTGCCTAATGGGATTTTTACTCCCACCCCATAATTAATCACCTCAACAAGAGGTGGGGAAGGGGCTAAGCTAAGAGGCTCATTCTTAGCCCTGAGCCCTAAAGGTGACCCTTTGCCATTGATGACAAAGGGTGGGAGATTTGAGTAAGGGGTAGAGCCTTGAGTTAGTGGGAGTAAAGCTTCAGAGGATGGTTTTTAGTTGGTTTTAGTTTTGACAGTTGGTAGTGGTTTCAGTAGTGGTTTGCCATCAATGTCAAAGGAGGAAATTGTTGCCAATTTTGGGTATGTTTCCTAGCTTCACGTTTGTGAGTTGTCATTGATGTCAAAAGGAGTTTGTGTTTATGTCAAAAGGAATTTGTGTTGATGTTCAAAAGAGTTTGGTGCCAAAAATATCTCGAAAGTTCCATGATGTTTGTTTAAGGGTTTTTATTAAAACCATGGTGAAAAGGTTAAAGGTTTTTCTTAAAACCATCTAGAATCATTAAGATTTTTTATTAAAACCATCTTGGCTTAATTAAAAGGTTTTGCTCCTTGAAAAAACCTTAAAAGTCCATTTTGATTATTAATAAATAAATTAACTCAAACCTTTGAAAATGTTTTAAATTAAGTTTATTATTAATAAAATAATAATTATTAATTTAATAATTTTTGTTGAAAGGGTTTCTAAACCCTTAGTGGCACTCATGTAAAATACTTACCTCACCAAAGTCAACTTCATGGGATGAAAAATGCAATTTTTGAAAGGACTGCCAACGTCAATTTGCATGGGATGAAAGACTATTAAAGGGCATTATTTCCTAAGGTTTTAAGCACCTCCGATTTGCATGATTACCTTTGAATTCATATTTCTCTATGACCTTCAATTTTGTATTTCTCTGTGATATTTGATTTCGGATTGCTTTATGATTTTTGAGTTTTGTATTGCTATGTGTTTATGTTTCAACTTAGTATGCCTATGAGGAAGACAAATCTGTTTATCTTTAATTTTTGCGAGCAAATGGAAGGTAAAATGATGAGTAGCGCTTGAGATTTTCATTGGGCACTTGTGCTCCAACAACGGAGGTAGCGGAGCGAAGGTTCTCACTAAGAAGAGGTTCCGAGTTCGATTTATGATAGGCATATTTCAGATTTTTTCTTGGTCGTGATTATTGTGCACGTGGTACGATGGTTGCTTTGGGCCACAAGTTTGGAGGAGGAAGCACTTTTGCACTTATGTTGGTGTCTCCACACTTCTCCTAAGGTTGGCAAATTGATTTTTGTCCAAGGTAGATCTTTTGTTAATAATGTGGAATATTTGATTTGACTTGGCAATTATTGTTGGTAATTGGATGGAGGTATAAGGTTAAATAGAAATATTGCTTTGACATTGTTATTATTAATGCTTAATGTTTATGTGGTAAATGCATTTAGAAGTAAATGTATTTTAGGAGTTATAATGGTTTAAGGAATAATTGTTCTTAATGTCATATTGGGGTTAGAAAGCCTTTGGATTTACTGAGTGGATATTCTCTTGTAATTATTTTTGAGGTTGAAGTTATTTTATGATATATTAGGTAGGAGTTATAAGGTGTAAAGGAATATTTTTGATATGTATATTTGTGAGTTTTGATTATTGATGAGTTGGAGTGATAAGATCTTATTAGGACTCTTATAATTGTGTATTATTCCATTGTTTCTTACTCTAATTTGTGGCAAATTGAGAGTTAGTGTTGTGACAAATTTTGAGTTATCCTTCTTCATCAAAGTAAAGGTATGAGCACATTCTTCCATGGTTATTATTGATTGATGGTTTTATAAAAATATGTTTGGAGTGAAAAGGATTAAATTAAGTTTCATTGTTTGGAGTGGATCTTATTTTTTGAAAGTGGAAGTATTTATTATGCATTATGAGATCATGATGAGTTTATGAGTTATTGCATAATTCTGGTTTATGAGAGTGGACCCTTTATATTTTATTTTTAACTTCACTCTCTTTAATGTTAAAATCTAAGAGCCTTTTATAAGCATATATTTTATAGGAAAGATGCATCATTAGTGAAAATATATCTCTTCGATCATCAAACACTAATATTAAGGGTTCATACAAGTCATCCCAAGACCTAATACTATTATCTTCTAGAGATATATACCATTACAATAACTTCCCATGAGGATATTGAACAAATAGTCTCACTATAATATTCAAAGATGATATCATAAAAGGTATCCAAGGCTAAAACATCTTGATAACTCTCACAAGGTTTTTTCCCATTGTCATCATAAATAGGCAATATCATCAATGTAGATTGGGTAATTTCATGGAGCTTTAGGGGATTAAGTGGTCTAGAACTATTCCAATCTAGACATATTTACCAAACCATGGCTCTAAAACTTTTACTAATGTACCCAAGAAGGCATCTAATTGGTATAAAATGAACTATCTTAACTTTTTGATACTATCACAATTTGATTCTAACCTCTTTTGCTAGTGGATTCACAAATTTATTTATATTTTTATTTTCAATGGATTCACCGGGTGAACATTTACTCTCCACATATGAGGTCAAGACTATTCACAAAAATATTAAGTCCTCAGAGAAATTGAATGGGGTCTATAAAAACTCTTTTAATGGTGGGACACTTTTGTTCCACCAGGCATACCAAAAACTCTTGGTCCAAAATATGTCTAAGTGTATGAGTTGCACCCTTAATACATTGACCAATATTGAATATCTAGAAGCCCTATCTTTTACTTTTGATTGTCAGGTTTTATTACCGTAGAATTAATTTTAATGTGGAAAATTTTTTCTTACTATTGTGCTACTTGTCAAGCCCCATTTTTGCATAAGGTCATTAATTTTTTCTCTTTGTACTATTATGCAATATTTCAGCTTGATTTTTCCTTCTCTTTATAGTTGAATTTTCTATAGGAGCTTCATCTAGTGGTGGTCTTGTTACCTTCAAAACCATTGAATACAATTTGATGTACTAATGCCTTATCAAATTAACTATATGGCCTCAACAAAATCATAATCCACCTCATGTTCTAGAATTGTGGATGTAGGTGGTGAAATTTACATACATGGATGACCTTAACAAGTTCATATAAACATCAACACTTTATGATTTTGATTTGAGTGGCAGTGCATTCACATGGACTAATAAGAGGTTAAGTAAGGAATTGATCCATGTGATATTCAAATGCTTTGATAAAACTTATGAGCATACATTTTTACCATTGCCAAGATGAGGGTAAAATAATAACCCTCTTGTATTTTGGTGTATCCTAGAGGATAGAAAGAAAAATAACCCCTTGAAATTTTAATTTGTGTGGATGTAGCACCCAATCATTTATGACAAATGGAAAGATGGTGTATGCATCCAATCTAAGATTCCAAGATGTATGTGGCTGCTAGTAAATTGCCACATTTAAATAGGTAAGTAAGAAAGTGGAACAACGAGGTTTTTGGTAACATCTTCTTGCAAAAGGAGAGGTTAAGACAAGAATTGAATCAAATAAAGGTGAAAAAAGAACAAATGGAATGGATGAGGTCCTTTCTAATAGAGAGAAATTTATCCAGGCATAATTGCATACTAAAGTGGCAAGAGAGAAACCAAAATAGGGATAAAATTCAAGGCCCCAATGGTTAACAAAGGGAGATAAGAACAAAATATTATTTCTTGTCTCTATCATAAGACATAAAAGGTTAGAAAGGATATCTAAAATTCAAAAAGAGGATTAAAAATTAATAAGATATGAAGATCAAATTAGATAAGGGTTTGTGTATTTCTTCAAGTTAATGAGCTGATGGGACCTAACCTTTTTGTTATTTAATGAGCTTATGGGTCTCTTAAAACTCATGAGTATAGGATGAATAGATCCACATAAAAATATGTTGAACAAGCTTTTCAAACACAACTTGATAATATAGTGGATAAGGAAAGAGAATCATCTTATGAAGGAATATAAAATTATAGAGAAATAGTATGTGCAAACAGAGGAAGAGGAAGTAGCAGTGGATGATTTAGAGGCAACTACAATGGCAACATAGGAAGAGGTAATTGCAACAAAAATAGAGAAAGGGGAAACTATAACAACAACAAAGAAATATGTAGTAGCCACTATGAAAGAGATAATCAAAATTATGATAAATCACAAGCTCAATGTTATTATTGCCAAACATTTGGTCATTATGAATATGATTGATGGAAAAAACAAAAGTAAGAAGCTAATTATTCTGAAGAAAAATAAGAACAAAATAGTTTAGTTTTTGCATGTGATGTTACAAAAGAAATTTCCAATGATGTATGGATTTTGGATAGTAGTTGTAGCAATCACATGATAGGGAACAAAAATATATTTTTAAATATGGATGAGTCTTTCAAATATCAAGTTTAGCTTGGAGATGACAAGGAATTTTAGGTCAAAGGAAAAATTACCATTGTAGTTAAAACAAAACAAGGTGAGGTAAAGTTCATTTATGATGTTTAATATGTGCTTGGGTTGGCTCATAATTTATTGAGTATAAGGCAGCTTATTGAAAAAGGATATTCAATTAATTTTAAGAATAATGAATGTGTTATCTATGATAAAAATGATAGCAATCAAGTTGTAGAAAAAGTAAGTATGCTACAAAATAAAATTTTCCCTCTTAGACTTGCATATTGAGAAGCTCAAGCTATGCATGTAGTCTTGAATGATGACCCTTGGTTATGGCATATAAGGTATGGATATTTGAATTTTCAAGGGCTAAAATTACTATATCAAAATGATATGGTGAGAGGATTACCATTTATTGATCGACATGATCAAGTCTAAGAAGGTTGTATTCTTGGTAAAGAACATCAAGATTCCTTTCCAAAAATAGAAGCATGGAGGGCAAATAAACCACTTGAGTTAGTACATGATGATATATATGGTCCAATACAAACCTTTTAACTCAAGAAATATAGGTATTTTATCATTTTTTTTATGACTATAGTCAAAGAACTTGGGTATACTTCATCAATGAAAAGTCATAAGCTTTTTCTAATTTTCAGCAATTTAAAGTTAATGTAGAAATGGAATGTGTTTGTTTTTTGAAGACCTTACGTACAAATAGAGAGGAAGAATTTACAACTAATAAATTTCAAGACTTTTTCAAGAAGTATGGTATTCAAATATAGTTGACTACAAGATATACTCCTCTGTAAAATTGAGTAGTTCAATGTAAGAATCATACAATTATGGAGATGGCAATAAGCATTCTAAAGGCCAAGGATTCTCCAAATATTTTTTGGGCTGAATTTGTAGCCACATATATTTACTTTCTTAATAGATTTCTAGAAAAATGTGTAAGAAATATGACTCATTTTGAGGTATGGAGTGGAAGGAAGTGTTGGAAATATTAATTATGTTGAGTTATCATTGATGTCAAAGGATTGATGTCAATAGGTTGATGTCAAAGAGAGTTTGGTATGGAAAAAATATTCTCCAAGGTTGAAATATTAAAGTGCAAGGTAAAATATTCAAAGGATGCATGAGGTAGTAAAAAGAGTGCAAAAGTTGGCAAGGCTTCAATAATGCAAGAAAAGGACAAGACCCTACCTTCCTTCAAAAAGATTTAAATTTCAGAATTGGAGGTAAAAGTTCAAAAGTTTAAAAGTTATTATTATAAAAAAAATTAAATATTATAATGTAACTTAGGTTAAGTTTTTAATAAAAAGGGTGCCATTCAAAATTAATTTATCTCACAATAATAGATATGCAAAGTATTACACAAAAATATGAATGATGAGCCTAAAAAATGCTCATATTTTGTATGGGTTTCATTGATTATTATGCAGCAATTTAATAGGAACTGTGTACTTTTATGAATTATTATGTAATTATTTAATAGAATTGTGTGTGTTATCTAATTTGTGTGTTTTAGTGTGTTTTTGTGGAAATGTAGTTGATTTTGACATATTTGGATCCGTCGAGGTCTTTGATGGACCTGAAACCCTATTTCTTTCGGGATCAAGGCATGGTGAGTAGGCACCTTCATCTTCAAGGAAGGTGCCAACATAAGGTAGGCACCTTCCATATAAAGAAGGTGTCTAACATACTTAGGCACCTTTCACATAAGGAAGGTTCCCCATACAAGGCAAAGTGCCTTCCATATAAAGAAGGTGCCCACATAAGTAGGCACTTTCTGTAGGAAGAATGTGCTCAACATTAGTATGCGCCTTTCGCATACGGAAGGTGCCTGTCAAAAGCACATAAAGCACCTTCATCATAAGAGAAGGTGTCTCCATTATTCGCTAGTTGACCAAGTAAAGCGATGTGGGAAGAGTTGACCAATGTCATTCTAGTTCCACATCACACAAGATAATTTTAGGAGTTGCACCAATGGATGAGAACATCTTAGCTATGCCAAGTGAAGCATGCACCAATCAGCAAACATGCTACTGTTAGGAACAATACCTATTTTAGCAGATGTCGATTACATATACCAAACTATCCTAGTTTTGTCTAGACTAAACTACTATTGTAACTTCTTTGTAATAGAATATATGTGTGTGTGCTATATAAACAAACACATATCTCTCTGATAATCTTCCATAATACAAATTGAGAATACATTTGTCATTTTGAGGAGGTAGAAGCATTGTAATAATTCTTTTGCAAATACAATAAAGTTTGAAAGTTCCTAACTGCGTGTTTAGCTAGAAGGGAGCTGCTGGAGCTTGGGCCCACTCCAAGCCTGTATTCCTTCCCTTTTTTATTTATGCTTTCCTAGATTAGTTTCTTGCTTTCATAGGTTTATTTTTTGCACTATTATTTTCATTTTCATAGTAGGTTTACTTTTATTATGCACGTATAAATATTTACATTCTCAGGATTTAATTATTCATACGTAAATTATTGTGGTGTGGATGAATGATTGACAATCCTTTAAACTCCCCCAATAGTATAATTAGACAAACTCATCTCAAATTGGATATTGTAAGTGATCTTGTCTGAGACACTTCTAAAGTTTATGAAGCTCCCTAGGTTGAAAATTTAAATTATTAGGTAGTGATAAAATAGGAGCAAAATTCACCTGTGTTTGGCCCGCAACATTTTGGCACCGTTGTCGGAGAAGTGCCTCTAATAGATTAATTGCAATACCTGAAAACCTTCCATATGACTTTGTATGAGTTCTTTGAGAAGAAGAGGACCTAACGGTCATTTTATAAAACAAAGTCCACAAAAATTTGATTCAACCAAACATTCTAAGTTTGAAATATATTTTCTCGACTCACCATCAGCAGTTCACTGGAGTGAGGATCCTCGCTTTGTGCAAAGTGCTTCCTCATCCCATCAACCTGGGGAAGAACAAACCATTGTAAAACTATTTTTTAAGAGGACACCCTCAGAAGAAGCACTATTGTGGAAAGACATAGAATATTGGATGATAACACCATACGACCTTAGAGCCTTGAATTAGAAAGTTTTGAATGACCGTGAGGCCATAAAAATTTCATTAGAGACCACATTTCTTCAAAAACTGGTCGACAAAGAGGCTTCATTTGGATTTAGTTTCTTTATTGAGGAAGGAGTAGGAGAAACCAAAATGAAAAACATATCCCTTGCTCACATTCCTACCTTTAGAAGATACCCGACCAAGGATCCTGACCTATTTTCATTTAAGTTTGATGTTCTATGTAGATCTATGGACTACAAATCTGATACGCAAAAGCTGAAGCTCTTTCCTTCCACATTAGATGATGCAACTTTGTGATGGTTCATTGGTCTAGGAGACAAATACATTACCACATGGGATCAAATGAAGAGGCTATTTTTAGAGTAATGTCAAGACTTTGGGAGAGCTAGAGACTCCAGAGAAGAGGTCATCAGCATGACGCAAAAAGAAGATGAGTCTCTTGAGGAGTACTGGAAGAGATTCAATTTCAATATTCAATGATATCCTCATGCGAAGCTAGCTAATAAGTCTCTTAAAAGCATATTTTTGAGAGGACATAACAATAAATCATTAGAATCTCTCAACATGATTTCTAGAGGTGACATCTACCAGCATGCTATGGAAGATATCTGATAATTATGCCAGAAATACTCAAGAAGGAGAGGCAAGACCACTTCTAGAACCATGAAAGCAACTGCTTCGGTCACAAAAATAGAAATAGGAAACATGATGGAAGATTTGAAAAGCAATATATTTTCATCTTTGGCATTACATATGCATACGCTACTATTGGAGAAAAAGAAACAAGAAAACAAAGTAGCATTGGCTTATTTTTTCCTGAAATATAGAGGAAATCATGCAAATAATGCATACCCAGAGAACAAAGTCAGAGTATGCATGGTCTACAAACTAAATCATAAGACCTGATTGTACTCAGAATTGCTCAGTATCAAGGAGGATGTTGATGTTACAGAAGCCTATTTTATAGGAAATAAGAGGATTTTGCCACAACCCCCTATGGGGAATACGCCAGTAGGAATGTCATCATATGGGGGAGGACCATACATGCCACAAGTCCAGCCTCAACCACCTAACATGGGGTATTGGGGGCCATATTATTGGTCCAACGCACCCCAAGGAGCAACATTTTTGAACTAGCAACCCTGGATGCCATATCAATATCTTGAGCAACAGTGGAGAGGCCATGCTCCATGGAATCTGGCTCCACAGAACATAGTGCCAGCTCACACCCATCAAAACCTGTTGGCCTTGCTTATAGTGAGATTTGCATAGCTAACTGCACAACCAATGACAAATCCAAATAACAAAGTAAATCATCTGACATACAATATAGAATGTGATATGTATCCAATGTATCATATTAGTTGCAATCCTATTCGGTTTAGATCAGGTAGACATCTAGTAGTAGAGACACCTTCGCTAATAGAAGAGGAGGCATATGTAGAATAAACACCTCTTATAGAAGAGGTAGAAGAAGAAGTGGCTAAGATAACAAAGGCTTCATTTCCTAACCAGATGCAAGAATAGAGGAAACTAATGTATCCGGAGTTTGATGTTCTTTCTAGCTTGAAAAATCTCATAGTGATAATTCCACTCTTTCAAGCTATCCGAGATGTCCCGATATATTCTAAAGCAATAAAAGAGATGTTCCTAAGAAATTCAAGATAGAGAGTAACCCAGACTATCAATATCATGGGTAAGTTGGTAGATTTAATGATGGGTAAGATATATCATCCTATGTACGTAGACCCAAGTAGTCCAATGTTGACTATAAAAATTGGGGGATATTCCTTGACCAATATGTTGGTCGATCTCAGGCCAACCATCAACATAATGCCTCAAGAGACATGAATATGCTAAAGCTCATAGACCTAAGACCCACCTTGATGGTGCTTCATCTGTCCGATCAATCAACCATAGCACAAAAATGAATGCTTGAAGATATCATAGTGATGGTTGATGCATGGTAATATCTAACTGACTTCTTGGTTTTGCAGTCTAAAACTAGGCCGGGTGGCTACCCGCTTATCTTGGGAAGATCCTGGCTAGCAACATTCGATCATTACATCAGTTATCATGATGGTATTATGACCATATCCAATGGACATAATATAAAAATTGTGACCATTTCACCCCCTATGTAGTTCGTTGATTTGTCGAGAGAGTCTACATTGACCAAGCATGGAGACGATGAGATATCCATAATATAGTTGGTGATGGTGTTAGATGAATTGGCAGAGGAATAAGAGGAGGATGGTGCTATCGTATAATTCCTCCAATGAGAGTCCTCCATCACCATACCTAATTCACCATTAGATGGATCCCAAGACCACCAAGTTTAGCAGATAAACATTGGACCAGGAAAGACATTGAATATCAATAGTGGGTTGACCCCCACATAGCTAATTAAAGTAGAACAACTCTTGGTTAAACACCAATGGGTATTTGCATAGGATTACTTGGATATGAAAGGTATCAACTCAAAAATTTATACCCATCTAATATACCTCGAATAATAGGTGACTCCAAGTAGGTAGCCACAAAGAAATATGAATCCAACAATGAAATACATTGTCAAGGCAGAATTACAAAACTCTTGTCTACCAGGTTCATCTATCTAATTTTTTATAGTGATTTGGTATCACCGCTTGTGGTGGTCCCCAAGAAGAATGAGAAGTGGTGGATTTGTGTGGACTATAAGGCATTGAATAAAGCAACCAAAAAGGATCACTTCCCACTTCCATTCATCAATCAGGTATTGGATACACTTTTAGGGTGAAAGTACTTCTCCTTCCTGGATGGATTTAGTGGATACAACCAGATCCATATAGGAGAAGAATATCAGGATAAAATGACATTCACCTACCCTTAGGAAATGTTTGCTTATTGGGTATTGCCTTTTGGGTTATGCAATGCACTTGCCACCTTCCAAAGTGTGGTGCTTAGCATATTTTCAAACATGATAGGAGATGTGGTTGAAGTGTACATGGATGAATTCACCATTTATGGAGAAACCTTTGATGAAGCAATGATGAACTTGGAAAGAGTGCTCGAAAGAAGCAAGGAAAATAATTTATCCCTTAGTAATGAAAAATGCTTTATGATGATGCAAGAGGGCATCATATTGGGACACCATATCTCTATGAAAGGAATAAAGGTGGAAAAAAGAAAAATTAAGGTCATCAAGGACCTACCCAGCCCCATAATGCAATGAGAGGTAAGAAGTTTTCTCAGATCTGTCGGTATTACCGGTGATTTATCACCGATTTTAGTAAAATTGCAATACCACTACACACTTAATTGTCTAAAGATATGGAGTTCAACTAGATGGAATAATATGAAAGAGTGTTTTAGTCACTCAAGGAAAAGTTGATAACTGCACCTATTCTAAGGGGAACAAATTGGACGATACCCTTCCATATCTATTATGATGCATCCAACAATGTGATTTGAGTAGTCCTTAGGAAGAAGGATGGCGAGAAATTTTACGCCATCTACTACATCAACAAAAAATTGGCAGGGGCTGAGTTCAACTATACAATAACATAGAAGGGGTTCCTTGTAATTGTGTATACCATAAATAAATTCTGCTATTATATCACTGGGTATCAGGTGTTTGAACATACGAACCATGCAACTATTAGGTATTTAATGAGCAAACTAGCTATTCGTAGAAGAATTATTAGATGGCTTCTACTATTGTAGGAGTTTGACATAACAATAGTTGACAAAACATGCAAGGACAATGTCATAGCAGATTTTCTATCTAGATTGACACCAACACATCATGCGGCAGTGGAAGACCAATTTTTGTATGAACATTTGTTCACCATTAGCAAGCAAAAATTATGGTACGTAGACATAGCCAATTAGTTAGCCACTAGAATGAGCTCACCTTCTCTCTCCTCATGAGAAAAGCAAGCAATAGTAGAGAAAATTTCCTCCTTTCTTTGGGTTGATGGCCTTCTATTTAAAACATGATATGATCAGATTATAAGTATATGCATAGTAGAGCAAGAGTTCTCAGAAATACTCAAATATTGCCATGATGAACCATGCGGGGGACACTTTATGGGGAAGTGGACTACCTATAAAATCCTACAGGCTGGGTATTTTTGGTCGACTCTATTCAAATATATGACTGCCTATGCCAATAAGTGTGATGAGTGTCAAAGAATAGGTAGACCAACCCATCAGGATGTGATGCCCCTTCAAGCGCAAGTGCATCTAGAGCCCTTTGATAAGTGGGGCATGGATTTTTTGGGGCTAATTAATCTAGCTTCGATAGGAAGGAGATTTATTTTAGTATATACAGACTATGTCACCAAGTGGATGGAAGTCCAAGCATTGAGGGATTCAGAGGAAAGAACGGTAGCCAATTTCTTATTTGTTCATATTTTTACATGATTCGGGGCCCCCAAAGAGATAACAACAGACCATGGGCCTCAATTTACCTCCAATTTTATCAAGGAATTGATGAAGCAATATAGAATTCGACACAATAAGACTACTCCCTACCACTCGTAGGCAAACGAGCAAGTGGAGGTGATGAACAGAGAAATTGAGAACATCCTAACAAAAACCATGTAGCAACATAGAAAATATTAGGCTACACAAATTTTGAAGAAACTATGGGTGTATAACACCATGTGGAAGTCAACCACTGGCTTCACACCCTTCCATCTGGTCTATATGAAGAGTGTAATGATGCCCATCGATTTTATGATTAAGACATTGAGAACTACTTTAGAATTAAATTTGAGCTTGGAAGAAGCTCAAAAAGAGAGGTTTTGGCAGCTGAACTAGCTGGTCAAAATTCGAATGGATGTTATACAAAGAACAAAGATCATACAAAAGCAAAGAAAAAAATGGCATGATAGACACATCAAGCTAAAGTACTTCTAAGAGGGAGAAATGGTGCTATTGTACGATTCCAGGTTCTAGGAAAAAAATTGAAAATTAATGCAAATGTGGATGGGACTGTATGAGGTGGTAGAACTCATGAAGAATGATGATGTGCGCATTAGTACCATTAACAGTAGCAATGTTGTGTTGATAGTGAATGGTCACCAATTACAGCCCTACAGCACGTCCAAAAATTTATTGGTGGAATCCAGAGCAGGCATGGGGGAGACCCCATAATTTTAAATATGGACCAAACTTTCAGCAAGTAAAATGATGGACATGAAGGTGCCCAATTAGTATAGGTTTTTTTTATTTCTTACGATGGGTTTTGCAGGGACGATGCCCATATGCAAGCTATAGGCATCCTAGTAGAGGGCCTACTAGGCATGAAATGCATCTAACTTCTTATAGTTTTCTTTTCTTTTTGTTTGCTTTTGCAGGTGAAGGACTTGACATCTCAAAAAATAGGTATCTGGGAAACCAAGCCTGAACTGGCTCAACATCCTAACATCTGTGTGCATAGTTTAGAAGTAGCATCTATCCAAGCTTGGGAAAAGGCAAAAAACTCTCCTCTAGGGGAAAATCACATGTTAGGCCTGGTAGGAGGATGTTGCGGTAGCATGAAGAAATTTTGAGGAGGCTTGATCACCCTTGCCCAGATGATCATGATGTGCTGCTAAGAAATTACCTTTCAGAAATCCTTCATCTTCAAAGCAGTCTCTCCATAGGACGAACACCACCTTCCTATTTGAAGAAGGTGCCTAACAATGGTGGACATTCCTGCCATGAAGAAGGAATCAAGCTGGAGGTAAGGCACCTTCCTTATAAATATGGTGCCCCATAGAAATAAGGCGCCTTCCTTATAAATAAGGTGCCCCACAAAAATAAGGCACCTTCCTTATAGAGAAGGCGCCCAACTAAAATAAGGTGCCTTCCTTATAAATAAGGCACCTTCCTTATAAAGAAGTCACCCAAAGAAAAGTTCCTAAAAAAATAAAAATAAATAAAAAAAATTTGAGAAGGCGCCTTCCGCATCATGAAGGTGCCATGAAAAAAATAAAATTGAGAAGGCACCTTCCGCATCATGAAGGTGCCATGAAAAAAAAATGATGATGATCAAGGCACCTTCCATTCTAGGAAGGCGCATCCATTCAAAAGCGCCTTCCACAACGGGAAGGCGCCATTCTTCAAAAGCGCCTTTCGTAGCGGGAAGGAGCCATTCTTCAAAAGCACCTTCCATAGTAGGAAGGCGCCATCAAGCAAAAGTGCCTTCTGCATAGGGAAGTCACCATTCATTTAAAGTGCATTCCGCATCAGGAAGGCACCAAAAAAGTGCCTTCTACGTACAACTAGTACTTTGATTTCATGTGTGCATCGATTCAAATTATATGAACACACGATTTGATAGCACCATATTACCACCAGACTCCACAATGATGAAAAATCTGCCCCAAACAAAAATCTTGTAGAGTTACAGGACATGCTTTTTGCGTATGCCTCAAAAATGATGGACAGATAGTTTTCAAGCCAATCAAAGGTTTGTCTTCGGCATCGAACCTCAAACAATGCAGCAATGAAGTCCAACGTAATCCGCACATGTGAAATACCCATCCTTCATGGCACAGACCAGAGAATCGCTATTTTTTATGACACACGAAGCATCCAATTAGGTACGCACATAATTTTAATTAATTTTTTATATAATAGTTTATGAAATATGTAGTACCAAAAAATAGCTTCGCCATAAAAATCATGCACCCCTATGGCCAAAACATCATGCCAATGTTATGGCTTGAGAGGTATACCTTGCCAACCCAAAAATTGAATGCAAGGGTTAGGCACCTTCCTTATAAGAAGGCACCTTCTTGAAAGATTAAGGTAGGAAAATAGAGGAGTGGTTAGGGAAGGTGCCATGGGAGGGCGATCAAAGAATCATGCCATCAAGAAAAATGAGGTGAGTAACACAGAGGGGATTAGGGGGCAGTCGGGACTCAATTCAAAGCTGAGGGATGTCTCGATTACTATACCCTGGTCTATCAAAACCAGGATATGGAGGTAGCCAAAGAATTCATTGCCTCCTTGAGAGGTAGACAATAGTAGTTGGTTGTCCCAACACCATAGCTCTGCATAGAAAAAGAAAAATTGCACCTCCCAATGCCAGTCCATAGAAGAAGTAGTCACAGGTCATAGGTACAACCAGATCCACTAGAAAATGATGACAATTAAGAAATATGAATAGATACCTACAATTTTGATGCCACGAGGGCATGGCATATTTTAGGCATGGGGGGATGATGAGCCTAAAAAATACTCATATTTTGTATGGGTTTCATCGATTATTATGCAATAATATAATAGGAACTGTGTATTTTTATGAATTATTATCTAATTATTTAATATAATTGTGTGTGTTATCTAATTTGTGTGTTTTAGTGTGTTTTTGTGGAAATGTAGTTGATTTTAATAGATTTTGATTCGTCAAGGTATTTCATGGACTTGATGCTCTATTTCTTTCAGGATCAAGGCATGGTGAGTAGGTGCCTTCCTCTTCAAGGAAGGTGCCAATAGAAGGTAGGCACCTTCCTCTTCAAGGAAGGCACCAATAGAAGGTAGGCACCTTCCATATAAAGAAGGCACCCAACATACTTAGGTTCCTTCTGCATAAGGAAGGCACCCCATACAAGGCAAAGTGCCTTCTATATAAATAAGGCACCCACATAAGTAGATGCATTCAACAAGAAGAAGGCACTCAACATTAGTATGTGCCTTCCGCTTGTGAAAGGTGTCTATCAAAAGCACATGAGGAAGGCACATTCCTCATAAGAGAAGGCACCTCCATTCTTCGCTAGTTGACAAAGTAAAGCAACGTGGGTAGAGTTGACCGATGTCTTTCTAGTTCCACATCACATAAGATAATTTTGGGAGTTGCACCAATGGACGAGAACGTCTTACCTACACTAGGTGAAGAATACAACAATGAGTGAATGCACTACCATTAGGAACAATACTTATTTTAGCAGATGTCGATTACGTTTACCAAACTGTACCAGTTTAGTCTAGACTAAACTACTGTTGTAACTTCTTTGTAATAGAATATCTGTGTGTGATTGTGACTAAACACACACAAACCTCTCTAATAATCATCCAGAATCTAGATTGAGAATACATTTGTCATTCTGAAGAGGTAGAAGCTTTGTAATAATTCTTTTGCAAATATAATAAAGTTCAAAAGTTCCTAACTGCATGTTTAGTTGGAAAGGATTTGCTGGAGCCTGGGCCCACTCTAAGCTAGTATTCCTTCCCATTTTTATTTATGTTTTCCTAGATTAGTTTCCTGCTTTCATAGGTTTTTTTTTTGCACTGTTATTTTCATTTATGTAGTAGGTTTACTTTATTATGCACGTATGAATATTTAAATTCTCAAGATTTAATTATTCATACATAAATTATTATGGTGTGGATGAATGATTGACAATCCTTTAAACCCCCCAATAGTAGAATTAGACGGACTCATCTCAAAGTGGGTATTGTAAGTGATCTTTTCTAAGATACTTCTAAAGTTTACAAAGCTCCTTGGGTTGACAATTTAAATGATTGGGTAGTGACAAAATAGGAGCAAAATTCACCTATGTTTGGCCCACAACAATGAAGAGAAGAGTGGAACTGATTAATTTATCTCTAGGATCAACTCTGTATAAATAGCAAAGTTGATCATTGAGAGTCGTTGGATTACAACAACTCATCAAACTTGATGAAGACACCACTTAGAGTTCTACTGATACATAGTGGAAACTCAAGTGTGTATCCTAGTGAACTTAAGAGAATATTCACTTATTCTAGCACCCCCCCTTAAGTGATACTAGGGGAAATTCTACAAATGAGTCCTGAAAATGAGGCCTGATTAGGTACTCATGTACACCATAGATATTTGGTGGAAAAATCCCCTATGGAGAAAAACCAACTATCACTTCTTTGTTTTGAAATGATGGTAAAAACCCAATGGGAAAATCCATCAATAAAAATCAAAGAAGTATGAAATAGGATTGTCTTCAGATGGTGAAGATTATCCTCATTAACAAAATAAAAGATGAGTCTCGGCAAGAAGGCCTGATGAGGTACTCATGTTTAATATAGTGAGAGGTGGAGGACCTCTTTGTCAATGCAGTTGTAATACTCCAAGTTTTTCTTGCAATTGAAGGTAACACAGAGAAGGAAATGACTTGGTGAAGATGTCTACAATTTGATTCTCTATTGGAATATATTTTGAGTGTATATATACATTTTTAATATGTTGCTTGATGAAGTGCATATGAATCTCAATATTTTTGGTGCACTGATGCTCAAATGGATTGTGTGCAATATGAATTGTGCTTTGATTGTCACACAAAAGTGTTATAGTCCTTTTATGGAAGAAACCAAATTCTTTGAGAATTTCATGAAGCCAAAGGGCTTCCTGGCTAGCTGAAACTACTACTCTGTATTCTACCTCTGTAGAAGATAATGCTACTATTTGTTATTTCTTGCATAACTAGACTATCGATGAAGAACCAAGGCAAAAAATATATCCAGAGGTAGAACATCTATCGTCTATTGATCCTGACCAATATGAATCTGTATAGCCAATGATATCCATGGATTCTACCTTATAGATGAGTCCAAAGTGTGTAGTACCCTACAAATAATGAAGAATTATTTTAGTTGCTTGCCAATGACTAAAATGAGGATTATGATAGAACCTGGATATGAACCCAACAACATTGGATATATTTGGTCGAGTAT
>JAQPPZ010003895.1:0-17500 GCA_028583015.1 Wollemia nobilis
AAGTGCTCCTTTGTGGAGAGCTTTCCCTTTGACAACTCCCTTGTGGAGCGCTTTTAGCTTAAGTGCTCCTTGGTGGAGCGCTTTTCCTTTGAGTGCTCCCTTGTGGAGTGCTTTTAGCTTAAGTGCTCCTTGGTGGAGTGCTTTTCCTTTGAGCACTCCCTTGTGGAGCGCTTTTAGCTTAAGCACTCCCTTGTGGAGCGCTTTTAGCTTAAGCACTCCTTGGTGGAGTGCTTTTCCTTTGAGCGCTCCCTTGTGGAGTGCTTTTAGCTTAAGTGCTCCTTGGTGGAGCGCTTTTCTCTTTGAGCGCTCCCTTATGGAGCGCTCTTTTTTTTTGAGAGCTAGAGAGAATATTACAAGGCAAAAAATAAAGGACTACTTCATAAAAATTATTCCCGCCTTTACCAGAAACAAAACTAATGTCAACTATCTCATCCTGGCTATAAACATCTAACTATACAAACCTTTTAAAAGAAACTATATACACGAGAAATACCTGGAGGATTAGTTATCTCTATTAGAGCTTGGTAGATGATAAGTTTTCAGAAGAAAGGAATTCATCACAAGTGGGAGAGTGAAACCCTCCATATCTTGGATAATGAAAGAGTTGATCTGGTTAACTCTGAATATTCGAAAAGGGTCTTCCCAGAAGGCATCGAACTTCTTGTGGTTCTTTGTTGACACCTTTTTGTCACATTATACAAGGGGTAGAAGAATAGTAGAATTTTTGTATAATATTTCTTTGTTGATGGTTTTTCTTTAAGTTACAGCAATTTTGATTCTCCCCATCGCCGCTTTTATAAAATGACAAAGAAATATCTTCGCTACCAAACAGGCCGAGGAAAATAGCTTCGCCAAAGGAGGAGGAGGAGAATATGAAAAGAGCTTCAGGCCCGAAGCACTTCAAATTACCACTTCGGGTGATAACCTTGCAAAGTAATTTCGTCGAGAAAATACAAAGATAATGCTTTGCACCCGAAGCATTTTCAGCAACCGCTTCGGGCGAAAGTTTTGCGAAGCAATATCCAAACGACTTCGTTGAAGGAGGAGAGCATAATTCAAATCAGCTAAGGCAAGGAAACTACTTCGGGCCCAAAGTATTTCTAACACCTACTTCGGCCAGTTTTCACCCAAAGTAGCGGTGCCCGAAGCAAAATGACAATGTGTCAGAGGTAGAAGAGTGCTTCGGGAGGATATGCCCCGAACCATAGTTTTGAGAAGGATTCAGGCCAAAACATTTTCCAGCCGAAGCAGTTTTGCTAGCAAAGGACAAAAGGCCTCACTTCAAAGATGCAACCCACTCGGTACTCGACATCCCCGAAGTAGTTTCTGCGAAGCATTATTTTGTGAAGAACAAATCAAGAAGAATCTACTTCGTCCCAAGGCTTTGGCAAGGCGGATACGTAGCGAAGCACTTTCCATGCCCACGTTTCAAGGTGGGCAGTTTCCCAAGGTGATCGAAGACCCCTTATAAGTACCCCATTTCTTGCCCGATAAGTCCACTGACCAATTTTGGCAAATGAAAGGGACATAACAATGCTCGAAGTAAAACCTGACGGGCATGATGATCACTCAAGCATAGCATCCAGAAGCCAGGGACCCTCGGGCAGCGCATTAAATGAAGGTTTCCACGGTTAACCCGGTCACATTTGCCAGTTTCAGTAACCAATTTGAAAACTCAGTCGCAACAGCCACGAGGAGCCGATTTCTCAGAGCCTAAAGGTGTACTCTACCATTTTTGTAATAATGACTCAGAGGGTCGGGTCCTCTATAAAAACCTAGGCTTTGCAATGTAAAAGGAGGGGGAACTTTCTGCTAGAAAGTTGTTGTAACTTGATGTTCTGCGTCTAATACTAAATATTTTTGTAATCCATTTCTCTCTTTTATGCTGCCTTCTGTGCTTAATTCTTTTGTCTATTTGCACTCGTATACTGAGACTCTGAATCCTGAATTCGATGTGCGATTGGGGATTGTACCCTAAAATTTTCCCTGAAGGATACATAGGAGAGGAAAAATGTCCCTGTTGCTTTCTTTTATGCTGCTTTGTACGCTTGTAATTTTGATTCTTGTGCAGTTCACAAGCGTGTGGTGTTGAGGTTCATGCCAAAATTTTTGAAATATATTTCGCTGGCCTATGTTGTGAGGTATGCACCAATTTTTTTAATAATCAATGCTTTAGTGAGAAAAGTATTTCATTGGTTGTTTGATATTGTAAAAGGCAAAAAGTTGATTTTAATTAAGTAGTGGAGGAATAAGGTGTATAAAGAAATAATTTTTATTGTAATGTGTGTATAAATTTAATTCTTAGAGGGAGATTTGTGTATGGTTTAAAAGGCATATATCTTGTATTTTGAAAGGGAAAATAAAGTGTCTTAGGTCTTTATTGAAGTTATAATTTTTTCTTGCTTAAGAAAGGAGAAATAAGGTGTAATTTAAGTCTATTGATATTTGTATTTTGGCACACCTTAGAAAAGAGAAGTTTGAGGTTTTTAGTCTTAAAATTCAAAGCTTTATATTTGCAATACTAAAGAGAAATTATAGAGTATCTTTGAGCACATCTTTGTGGAAATGTTTTTGTGATTGTTTTGAAAATAAGATTTGCTAACCTCTTGAAGTGGAAAAAAGGAAATTATTTTGAAACGGGTTTTGAGGGCACATCTTCTTCAAGGTATTTTGAGGTATGGTAATTTGACTCCTTCTTAAGGTGGTTGTGCTTTGAGGAAATTATTTCTATGTCATAAGTTGGAGAAATAAGGATTAGACTTGTGTTCATTGTTGGAAATATATGAGCTAGAGTTTGAGAACTACTTGTGCTTCATTGTTGAAAGAGATTGGAAACACATGTGCTAGGGTTTGTGAAAAAATTATGCTTCATTGTTAAATGAGATTGGAAACACATGTGCTAGGGTTGAGAGCAAGTTTTGTGCATAATATTGATTGATATTGGGATAAACTAGCAAAGGTCAAAAAGGTATTTTTTTGAAGTAATTTGTGCATTGGCCTTGAGTGATATTTGGAAAGAACATATTGTGAAATTGTATTGCATATCATTTTCTATGTATTCTTGAATAAAAATTATGGGTAGAATATATCTAAAGTACTTTGATCAATGCATGTGTTATGAGCAAGTTTTGAGCATGTGTTATGAGCAAATTTGAGTATGTGTTAAAAGCAAATCTAAGCATGTGTTATGAGAAGATTTGAGTATGTGTTATAAGAAGATTTGAGTATGTGTTATGAGAAGATCTGAGTATGTGTTATGAGAATATTTGAGTATGTGTTATGAGCAGTTTTGAGCATGTATTAGAGGAGAGTTACGCAGAGATAGTAAGCATAATTGAGCAAGTCTTGTGAGAAGACTTAAAGTAGGTTTGAGGTAGATTTGAGCAAGTCTTGTGAGAAGACTTGAAGCAGGTTTGGGCAAGAGTTGAGAGAATATTTGAGCAAGTCTTGTGAGTAGGATTGGTGTAGATTTGGGCAGATTTGAGAGCAGGTTTTGTCATTTATTTGAGTAAGCCTTGTGAGTAGACTTGGTGTATATTGGAGCAGTGAGTTGAGTAGATTTTGTTGTAGATTTGAGCAAGCCTTGTGTGAAGGCTTGGAGCAATTTTTGAGCAAAATATTGAGTTGGATTTGGAGTGAACCAGAGCAGAGGGGAGAGGTGTCTCTTGTGGATAGATATCCACAGACTAGAGTAGAGAGGAGAGGTGTCTCCTATGGATAGAGATCCATAAACCAAAATAGTGGAGACAGAGGTCTCCTATAGAGAGAGATCCATGAACTAGAATAGTGGGGATAGAGGTCCCTTGTGGATAGAGCTCCACAAACTAGAATAGTGGGGACAGAGGTCTCCCATGGATAGAGGTCCACAAACCAGAGTGGTTGGGACAGAGGTCTCCTATGGATAGAGGTCCACAAACCAGAGTAGTGGGGACAAAGGTCTCCTGTGGATAGAGGTCCACAAACCAAAATAGTGGGGACAAAGGTCTCCTATGGATAGAGGTCCACAAACCAGAGTAGTGGGGACAGAGGTCTCATGTGGATAGAGGTCCACAAACTTGAGCATAGGGGATTGAGATATCCTTTGGGTAGAGGTCCAAAAATTGTAATAGGGAATTGGTTCCCAAGAGATTTATTGAGAAAAATTATAAGAAATATTTTCTCCATGGACATAACCCACATTGGATGAACCACGTTAAATCTGTGTTTCTCATGTGTGTGATGATTTGTGTATTACCTTGATACTATTATTGATTATATTTAATACTACTTTCAAGAATTATTACAATTGATAACATTGGATAATATTATTTTGGAAAGAAAAGAAAAATTTTATCTTATACTATTCACCCCCTCTATCAGTATAAGCTTATGTTCTTGAATTATAGATTGTTGAGTCAGTCTACCAAGCATTGAATCTTAGTTTGAGGGGCTTGACATGCCCATGAAGGATCAACATGCACAATAGAATGGGATGGATCATGATGATAAGGATATAGATAGGAGTAAGAAAATGGTAGAAGGAGGATAGGATGAGTGTGGATAGTGGGGGAAATAGGCTGCATGGTATATGTGAGAAGAGGAAGGGGATGGTTGATGAGATGGAGGATACATGGATTGGATATTGTGATCATGGGGAGGGGTTGATAAGGTGGTGGCATAACTATAAAATTTGTTTGTATAGGTGGGGGTTGGTGTTGGAGGGATATGGTGTGACATGGGATGTGCATCTACAAGGGTGGCCACTGATAAGGAGTGGGTGAAGGAGGTGGTAATGAGGGATTGTTAGGTGGAGTGGGAGTCCATAAAGGAGGTTGAGGTGAAGAATTAAGGTAGATTAGAATAAGGATTATTAAGAGGTGGAATAGTTAAGGATCATTGATAAAGTGGTTGAGAGGTAATGTTGAAGGTTAGACAAGGAGGTTGTTGAGAAGTGTTGGCTCGTGCGTGCTATGAAGAAGCATCAACATAAGGGTGTTAAAGATGAGAAATATCTTTAAGAGGAGGAGAAGGTAAGGATAATAAAGTTGGAGAAAAGGAGTAGGAGGAGGAGGAGGAGGAGGTTGAGGAACAATAGATAAATAACATGCACACTCGTAGAGGAAGATAGGTGTACGTAAAAAAGTTGCAAAAGAAGTTGTGTTAGGGCATGTGGACTCATGAGGTGAAGTAGGGAGATGGAAACAGATTTGAGAAATGGATGAAGTAGAATTAGAAATAACATTTGTGTGCAGATTGATAAAGGGATTAGAATAAGAAAATGCATATGAATATGGGGTCAAAAGAGAAGGATTTAATGAAGAGGAAGCGATATTAGATGAATAAGGATGATTGGGATCAATGGTGATCAACATAGTACCCATAGTTTGGGTAACAATAAGAGGATTGGATATAAATGAGATATGAGGGTGGGAGAGTAGGTTTTCTCTTGGGAGAACAAGAGAAAAGAGTATTTAGAACACAAAGTGATGGTAGGGATACTTGAGGTGATTCAGATGGAGGATGTAAGGTTAAAATAAGATATCACAAACTAGGGAAAGAAAGAGGTGAATAATGAACAAGATAAGTATAATAAGAATGAAAGGCATTGGGATCATAGTGTGGGATATTGAGGTTTAAGGAAGATGAAGTTGTCCCATCGCTAGGGGTCTTAGGAAAAGTGATGTGGGTGGCCTAATATATTAGGCCTTGGTCATAATATGAGTGGCTAGTATGGTTTGGATCAAGTAGATAGGGGATGTGATGGATGGTGGAAAATATACCAAGTGGAGTGAGGGGTCTCTCCTTCGAATGAGTTGGAAGATTTTTCGAAGTATGAAGGATCATATAAAAATGTTCCATGGAAGGACACTTCTATGTTGTAGCTTGAATTTTGGTTAAGACCATAAGTGGTTAAAGATAAAATAGGTGGGGAGGTAGATGGTGTAGGATGAGGATGCTATAACCTAACTCTAGAGATAACTATCCTTGCCTAGGAAGTCTTGACTATGAATCATTCGAGCCTAGACGGTCCTAACCTTGAATAATTCAAGCCTAGATAGTTGCTTCCAAAAAGAGTTTACATGGATTATGATGACAGAAATAGATAACAATAAGATGGTTTGTTTTTATTTTTGGTCTTTTTTATATTTTTATGAATGCTTTTAGTATTTTTATTAAATAATGTTTTATCTACACAAACAAAAAAGCATGCAACAAATAGTTAAGATGAAGGTGTTTGATTAAGATCTATTTTGATGTTTGTGTTGCTTAGGTTTTTTATTTTTTTATTATTGATTTTTAGGTAAATTTATTTTTCTTGTTTTTTTTTGTTTTTGTGTGTTTTGATGTTACCTATCCTTGAAATCTACAAAATGTGGATAAGGGATATCTACAAGGTGTGTCTATGCATACTCCTTGATATACCTGAGAGTATGTGGGGAGAAGCTATGCATAAATGGTAAAAATATTCCTAAGGCAAGAGTGGCTTAGGGTACCTAAAAAGGTAAAGCAATGTCCACTATCCTTTTTAGGGGATACAATAAGTGATACTATCTAAAACCTAAATCAACCTAGTCGACTTCTACTTCACCCTCGGGTGGGCTCAATAAAAAATGATAGTTGCACACTTAGTAATTATTTAGCCCTATGAGTAAGGGCATCTAACCTCAAACTACCATAAGCTAAACCCAAGGGTAGTCAACTTCCCAACTATGAAATCTAGGAAACTATGCATACTAACTATGGTGGCTAAAGGGAATAACCAATGGTTGGGGATGAAGTTCAACATCATCAATTGGTTTACAATGTGTTGTGCAAGTGATGTGAATTTATTTTTGGATTTTATTTTAGGTATGCCTAACTATGATGCACAAACAAGACTATCCTAAGGATGTAAAATGCAAATATTTCCTAAACTAAATGCAAATAAAGGGAATACTAATCTAAGAATACTTTTTCTTATAATCCTATCTATGAAAGCAAAATACAAGGATAAAAGAAAATGATATTTTAAAATCAAATCCTATGCTAAAGAGAATAATATGTAAGACTTGAAAGCAATTAACTTTTTGGAAGCAAATCCTATGATAAGGAAAGCATATGACAAAACAAGAAAGGGAAACCTATGCTATGGAAAGCAAATAACAATGCAACAAAGGAAAACTACTTTAATGAAAACAAGGGGATTACAATAAATGAAAAATAACCTAATAAAACACGAAAATGCATGAAAGAAAATATGATTTAAAAAACAATAAATTGCATAAAAGAGAGTTTAATATAAGAAAGCATGTAAATACAAGAAATAAAATCTAAGTTAAGAAATCAGGTAAATGTGTGAAATAAAACCTAAGTAATGAAAGCAAGTAAATGCAAGAAACATAATCTAACCTATGAAAGCAAGTAAATGTGAGAAGTAAAAAAATCTAATCTAAGAAAGGAAGTGTCGGAGATTTTTCTTGTATCCTTAGGATTTGTCATATTACAAGAAAATATTGCTTCCAGGTAGTATTATAGGCTCTGGTAGACCTGCCTCTTTAACATAGGAATAGAGTTTATTATATTTTATATAGACTAGGTAGGGTAAGGATACTCCTAAGGTAAACTTAAAGATTTAATAGTATAAGTTCATGCTCTTCCAGATTTATAAAATGATAGTAAAAGTTTTGTTATTGTGACCAAGCTTTAAAGCAACTCCCAACCTTAAGCTTCAAGAGAGTGGATTGGTGCCTTATTTATTGGGTAATTATAGTAAAATTAAGATTGTTTTTAGATAGAGTGAAAAATAAAGAAAGAACTAGTTCATTTATGTTCATTAAAATTATGTAATAAGGATAAGTGAATTAACCAATGAACTAAGACACCATTCATACATTCAAATAATGTAATACATAAATGGGTAAAAAACACCACATAAGACAATGAATTGCAAGAAGGAAGAAATTGAATCTTTGTAGTAAATTTCTTAATATTTTACAATTTGAGTCTGGTAGAATGCCAAGATCTCATAGAAATTTCAATACAATGATTCACTCTATTCAAATAATGTAATAGAGGAATTCTAACTCTTCATCCTAATTGTAGTGATAAAGAGCCTTCATTATCTAACTCAATTTTTAGAAATGATCTCAGCTAACTAAATGCATCCTTTGTAATTCTTGCACAAATGGAGGGAAAGAATGAGAATGGGACAGAGAAAAAATACACTAGGAAATACAACTATCCAAAAATATAGGGCACTCAAGTATACCTCTTGTAGAATTTTGCTATGCAATACTTGATGGTGATCTTGGTTGTAGTAGCTCCTTATATAACCTTAAATATCTTAGATCTATTATAACTGCTTGAATTTAAGCCTTACACTTGTTACCCTGTCTTGCCCCTGATCAGTTGAATACACGACAAGTGTCTTGGGATGTTTATTTATTTGTAAAATCTATATTTTGTTCTCTATTGAGTTTTTAGATTTTTCAAAAAGTGGTTTACAACTATCAATCACTTTATCATGGGTTGGTCCCTTGGTCAACGGTCCCCTTTTCTATCCCTTCTTCTCCTTCTATGGTGGGCTATTCAGTACCTAAGATAGCATCTAGTGTCATATCTTTCCCTGAAATTTACCCCACCTTTGTAGTTCTTATCTTAGGACCTTGAAATTTTTAAAATATCATTTCAAGGCTATTAGCTTTGATTTCTTTCTTTTTACTGACTTCTTATTTTTGAATATCCTTGATCATGGTGATTATAATTTCCCATGCTTCTTCATAAAATGACATGGCAAAACTTATAATGTTTCATTCTTGAAGAGTACTTTTATTTTGGTGCCTTATCCAAGCCTTATTCTTCTCACACATAGAACAAAAGAAGTTGACTACCTCAGCCAAAAATACAGTTTGTCTGGCTAGCTCTGCTTCATTATCCTGATCACATTCATACTCCTGAATTCTATTTATGATAAGATCTTCTACATTGGATACTTCTAAAAACTCTTAGAGGTAAAGGTCTACCCCTACCATGTCATCCCTTACTCTTTGTTGTAATACATCCATTTTCTCAACCCAATTATACCACCATGTTATGCTTATCATGAACATGCACACTTTGAGGAACTCTATCACACATTCTATTTTAGTACTATCTTCCATGGTCACCACTTCTCTTGCAATCTCTTGATAATATACTTCAAATTGTTAAAAAAATAGGGAGTATGATGTTCACCCTATTCTCACCATGTATTAGGATATTCCTTATGACTTCTACAGTGGCTCTGATAGTATTTTTTTCTTTGAACATTATTATTATATTTTCTATTTTGTTTTGCACATTGTGAGTCATCTCTCTCTTGAACTTCGAGAGGAAATCAAAACAATAAATGCTCTTAATTATCACATAAGGATTTTCTTGTGGGATGCTGATCTGTGATGTTTACCCCCTTAGGTTATCTATTTCATCCTATAAATTTTCCCTCTATTTGGGTGGCCCTTAACGTTGTCTTTAATTCTTTGTTTTCCTTTAGGAGGATTTGTGATTCTTGTGCATGTATGATCTCTCATATCTACAATAAATCTTTTGTATCTCCAAATATTTGCACCTCACCTATCTCCTGATCCACCTATATGGTAGTAGATTTCTTTGGTGCTAGGATGTTTATGGCTATCCCTTGTGAAAATGAAGTATCTTCTTCTATAATCTAGATTATCCTTGGATCTTGTCCTCTTCCTATGACCTATAGTTATTTTTCTCCAATACTTCTAACTAGGATGTCCTCTTCAGTTCTCACTAAGGTCACTCTTGTATGAGTTTTCTTTGTAGACAAGAGGGAGAGCTTGGATTTTTTATGTTTAGGGATGAAGTTGTACTAGCCAATATTATTTGGTGTCATCTCAAAACCTCATCAAATCCTCCTACTTCCAATATTCTTATTTATTTTTATGACTGTAGATATTTTGATTTCTTTATTATTGATGACTAATACCTTGGGTACCACTTTTTTTTCTAGCTTGGGCATATACATTGCTAAATTTAGTTGGATTTTCAAACGGTTAGTCACCTAACCTTGTGTATATCCAACGGGCACTACCTCTCTTCCAATGGGGGCCTGAGAAATGAGTTGAGGATTAGTGACTATTTCTTTCCCCTTTTCAATGTTTGTGCTTTTTATTGCTAATTGAGCCATATTAGGGGCATCAACTACAACTTCGATGATATCCTTAGAATTAACCAAAATCTCAACTTGATCCACTTCTTGGTTAACAATATCTAAAATAGGGTCATGGAGATCTGCTGGAGTGATCACATAGATGAGAGAAGCTACCGACTCAACAAAGTTTCTTCTCAACATTACCAATGTAGGAGGATAGTTTCCTACATGGTCAATTTCGTTGCTTCCTCTTTTGTTATATGGAAATTCTAACCAAACCTTTTCCATGTCTTGGCAGATTTGGATGGCTTTCTAAGGCTCATATTCAAACTTATCCTACCTGCAATGCACCCAAGCATACTACCATTTCTACACCACTTTACCATAAAATCCCTTCGAGTCATAAGACCTCCATGTCACCTCTGCAAAGCAATAGTCATTCATGTACCAAATGGCTTAAACATAGCCAAATAGCCCTTTAAAACATAGTGACTAAACCTACAGGGAACTATCAAATAGGAAAATTTTCCAATCTTCTTTTCGAAGCACATTTTTGCTTCCTCTATAGTTTGCCTAGCTATTTAGAGTGTTGCCACAAACATTGGGTAATATTTTGGTAAAGCCTTTGGAAAAAATTTTACACCATAATTATATATGAGAAATATTCTATCAAGAAGTAATCCCCTACTTGTTCTTCTTGCAAAAAGGATGAAATTCTTGAACATATCCGTGTTGTAAGGCAACCACATAGCGACTTATGAATCACTATCAAAAAGTTGTCAAAGAATCAACCATGCCTTTGATAAACCACATCTAAAAGCTTCACCTATCTCCCACATACTGTCATATCTTTCTTCCCCCAAATTTTTTTTCTCCTTTCCCCCCCCCCCCCCCCCCCCGGGGGGTGGAACTCTTCAAAGGGGGGGATTCCTCGTTTTTCTCCCCCCCCCCCCTTTTTTGAGAAAAAAAAATAAATTATTTTATTTTTTTTTTCCCCCCCCCCCCCTATTTATTTAATATGGGAGGGGGGGGGCCCCCTTCTCCTCCCCCCCCCCCCCCCCCCCCCCCCCCACCCACTCTGTTTTTTTTTCTCTATCTTTTTTTGCCCCCCTCCCCCCCCCCCCCCTTCCATTTTTTAATTTATTATCTTTCCCTCTCGGAGGGGGAGAGACACCCCCCCCCCCCACCCACAAGCCCAAGAAAGACAGAGGGAACACCCTCGCGCCCCCCGCGCCCGCGCGCCCCCCCCCCCCCTCGCGCGGCGCGCCCCCCCCCCCCCCCCCCCCCCCCCCCCCCCCCCCCCCCCCCCCCCCCCCAACCCCACACAAAAAACCCACCCCCCCCCCCCCCCCCCCCCCCCACCCCCCCCCCCCCCCCCCCCCCCCCCCCCCCCCCCCCCCCCCCCCCCCCCCCCCCCCCCCCCCCACCCCCCCCCCCCCCCCCCCCCCCCCCCCCCCCCCTCTCCCAACAACCCCCCCCCCCCCCCCCCCCCCCACCCCCACCCCCCACCTCCCACTCCCCCCGCCCCCGCCCCCCCCCCCCCCCCCCCCGGGCCCGCGCGAGCCCACACACAACCCCCCCCCGCGCCCCCGCGCGCCCCCCCCCCCCCCCCCCCCCCCCCCCCCCCCCCCACCCCCCCCCCCCCCCCCCCCCCCCCCCCCCCCCCCCCACCCCCCCCCCCCCCCCCCCCTCCCCACCCCCCCCCCCCCCCCCCCCCCCCCCCCCCCGCCCCCCCCGCGGCCGCCCCCTCCCGCCCCCCCCCGCCCGCCCGCCCCCCGCGCGGGGGGGGGGGGGGGGGGGCTAGAGATCCAATCTAAGTAATCTATAGCTTTGATGAAACCAACATCTAAAAGCTTCTAGAGTTCATCCTTAACTAGAAGGGTGATATTACGGTGTATTTTTCTTAATTTTTATTTAATTGGTTTAGAATTTGGATGTGCACCAAGGTTATGTACAACTAAAGAGGGATCAATTCCATGCTTGTTTGCATAAGTCCAAGAAAATATGACATTGGATTCCTTTAGAAGTAGTGTATTCTATTTTTTCATCTTATGTTA
This sequence comes from Wollemia nobilis, assembly GCA_028583015.1. NCBI lineage: Eukaryota > Viridiplantae > Streptophyta > Pinopsida > Araucariales > Araucariaceae > Wollemia > Wollemia nobilis. The sequence goes on from JAQPPZ010003895.1 coordinate 12,172, forward strand.
AGAAATTTTCTAATTTTAGGATTAAAAGGTTCTCCTCAATACCAATAATAATGCCTAAAAAATATTTGCTTAAAATTTGTGATTCATCCTTGAATTGAGGGAAGCATGTAACACTCCTAAATATTCAAATTATTTGGGATCTAATATCATTTGTTCTAGACCAATTGATTGTGTTGAATCTAAATTATATATTTGGTTGAGTTATTCTGCAATGTGATCTTAAATACAAGACTTGTTAAAGTCTTCTACTTCCTTGTTTGATATAACTTCTAGGTGGATAATTGTTAACATTTTAATATTGACAAAAGGTAAGGTTATGAAATGTACTATATTGAGAAGGGACCGTAATTACTTCTCATCTTCATCACCCCATTGTGAGTCATGCAAATAATATATGTAATTTTCTTCATCATCTTCTTCTAGTAAAGCAATGGCTCATTCTTATTGGGGATATATCTTATTCCATCATGGCCTGGCCAAGGTCCAACTTCTAAAGGATATTTGATACCTTGTTCAAATCAACCTAAGCATTTTCCTTGATAGCCCATTTTAACTAAAATTTATTTAGAAATAAAATATGCAGCTAACATATAACATGATGCATATTTTTGTTCATTTAACATGGTTTTACCACCACAACTCTATTCATTGAAATTGGTATCGACATAAATAAATGAATAGGTCCTTATTTAAACTTCTAAGACTTTTCTATTACATTATTTTTATCTACAAAGGGATATTTGTTTTGATGGATTATATTAGATTATTCTTTTGTTAAAGATTGACTATTGCCTACCATGTTTATGAGAGGTTTTTTCAATATTTCTTTACCTTTGATTTAGATAAAGTTAATGGAAACGTTAGTTGCAGTGAGGGAGAAATATTAAATTCTTTTTTTGGATGTCTAATAACTAGCAACATGTAAAAGGTTATAGATATCCAAGAATATGAACAATTCTTTCTTGATATTCATATTTCAAACATTGGTGTAAGGTAGATTGTATTGCTTTCATGGCATGTATCCAAGGTCTTTCAAGCAACATATTATAAGTTACATCCTATGATATGACATAAAAGAGGATGTTAAGGATATGTGGTCCTACCTTAAGGGGTAATGTTATGGTGCCTATGAATTTTTATTCTTTATTATAAAAGGCTATAATAATGAGGTCAAATTTTGAAAAATATTTTGTACTCAAATCAAAATTTTATAAAAATTGAACATTGCAAACATTGAGAGTTTACCCATTGTCAACTAAAACTCTCTTAATATATTTATATCCAATTTGAGCTATTGTGTAAAGAGGTGAATCTCTTTATATGGTTTCAAGAGGTGTGTCTATATCATGGAATGCTAATATTGTACTATTAGTTCTAGTGAAACCTACTATGTTGGCAATGTCATTATAAGATATGTCTTGAGAGACTTTTTGTTCACTCAAAAGTTTAAGCAATATTTCCCTATAAGCAGGTGATATTTTTAAAAACTCCAAGAGATAAGTCTTGATTGGTATGATTTCTAGCTACTATCAAAGATAAAAAGTATGTAGGGTATTTTTAGGAATTGAAATGACTAAATTTGGTTTATTAGAAACACCCACCTTAGTATTATGAGAAAGGACTAATGTTGGTTGTGTATATGGTTTAGAGGATTGACATTTATCTTGTTGTTTGGTTACTATGTAGGATGGTTTTGATAAATTAATTTTACTTATAAATTTAGTAGCTTTCTAATTATGGGATAGTAAAGGGTTTTGAAAAATTTCTAATTTTTTATTAGGAGTATCTTTTTGATTGAAAAATATTTTCCTTCTATAAGGTCTTGAATAAGATGTCAAAAAGTGATACATCTATTAGTTTTATGACCATCTATGTGATGATAGTCATTATGTTCATATTATTTATACCAATTGGGTAACTCTTTTGAAGTATCCCATGGGCTAATGTGTGGGAGATCTATCATTTTCTAATTAAGAAGAATTCTTAGCATAATGGTTTGTGTTTTTCTAGTATTTGTAAATTGTTGCTTAGATTTATCTTATTTTGATAATACTAGCTTTTGAGGAGCATTTTGGGTTGTATTTATATTATTGATTTGGTAGGAATTAGTTACACTATCCCTTATAACATGTTTGTTTTGGTATTTTATTTTACTAGAAAATTTGTCTTCTTCATTCTTATAATTAAGTTACCTCCATCTTATAAGGACAACTTATACCCTTTTGGCTATGTTTATGGATTCTTCAAAAGAGATAATATTGGTCATTTATAAGGGATAAGAAAATTGTTCATAAGGGTTTCATATGAAGATATGCAATAGTTCTTTAGGGGGGTGAATATATTTGAGTATTCCTACCAAGGTCCTCCATTTAGATAGGAAATATAAAAATATATTCATTTTTAGCTTACTTAAGTTGGTATAAATCATCTATGGTGGTATTTTCTTCTATGTAGACTAAAACTTGTTTGAAAAAAAATTCCATAAGCTCTTTAAAAACTTTTATGGAATGACGAGGTATATGGAAATACCATTCTAGGGCTAGGTCACTAAGTATATTAGGGAATAATATAAGGAACAACCTTTCATTGTGAGTTATTTCACTATATGTGATTTGAAACAATATTTAGTGATTGATGGGGTCTTGTTTACCATTATACATCTAAAACTTAAGTGTTTAAAAATTTGGTGGATAAGCATGATTAACAATTATAAGTTCTAGAGGTTCACTATAGAACTCATCAAAAGAACACTTTTGTCTAGATGATCCTTGAAGATAGGCAATTTGGTACTCTAATTATTCAAATTTTAGAGTCTCTCTTTTCAAGGTGTTCAAGTTTAGCATTTATGTTTTGAAATTCCTCATTTGACTCACTTGAAGGTGCAAGTAAAATTAGCAGGGTTTGAGGTATAGGAGGTAAAGTCACAAAATGTTGGGTAACTTGATTAGGTGTAGTGGGTGTAGTGATATAATTAATCCCTAAGTCGTGTGACAAAAAGGGATTGGTAGAGTTAGGGTTTGGAATCGGAAGTGTAATACTAGGAGATGATGTTGAGATTGGTATGCCTATAATAGACACACCTATGGATATAGTTTGGGGAGTTGTAGAATTTGTTGGATGTGGCATAGCCACATTAAGACTAGCAATATCATTTCAATTTTAATGTATTTGTGCAATAGTAGATTGTCTATTGGAGTGTTCAATATTTTCATTAGTAGGAGGTTCCCTCCCATTTTTTGTTCTTTAAGTTCCTCTCTAAGAACATCTAAGAAAATATTTTTATTCCTTTTAACACATTCTCTAATGTGATCCATAGAATTAAATGATACATTTTCACCATTTTCTTCTTCTCTAAGTTCATAGTTTTCCCAAGGATTTTCCTTAGGTTCTCCTTCCTAAGGATAAAAAAGGCTTCATAAGTTGATATTGATAAACCCTTACTATGGGTGTTATAGGGATGTCAAGCGATAGGTTAAAAGTTTTGGAGAAGGGAGATTAATTTATTTACCTTATGACTCCCCTTAGCCCACTATAATATACTAGCTAATAACCCTCAAGGTTTGTATGTTAGTTTACTCAAGGGGTCATTATCCTTCCTCTAGTAGGACTAACAATTTGGTTATGTTCTTGTTAACTTTGATGAATGTGATTTACACTATGCAAACAAATTAAGTGATCTTATTTAAGTTTAAATAATTTTTAACTTGTATGGCAAAGGTGTGTGTTAATGTTGGGTTTACTAAAATATAGATTCAAAACCTTGAATATGTGAGGGAGATCCATTGGGACATCTTCTAGAGGTCTCTTACAAAGGATATCTTGAATATTAGCTTCATGTGAGTAGGATCTACCTCCAAATCTATGTTTATGTTACTATATTTATGTTCAAGTGCATGTGGTGATTTATGATTTAATTCAACAAACACCTAAATTTTTGTCTCTAACAAGTTTTTTCAAGATAAAATTTACTAAACTTAAGGAAAATGAACACTTAAACTTGTAAGCTAAATGCAATCACACAATAATGCAAGAAAAAAATATTTTTAACCTAGGATGCTCTTTAGAATTTGAATGATGATCCATGCTAAAGGGAGTTTTTATCTTCAATGAAAAAAAAGGGATTATGCAACTATATGATTTTAATTTCTTGCTTAATTTTGTTTGGAAGTAAAAAATTTGAAACTATTCTAAGAGTTCCTTGATTTCCCAAAATAAGTGTGTATCAAGTAGAAATTATGGAAAGAGAGAAGCAAAACATAGTGGACTGAGCAATAATAGTAAACAAAAGTATAACAAGAGTAGAATTACCTATTTTTTATGATAAAAAAAATACCATTGAGAGGTAGAAGCACCATTGGCAAATTTGAACTGATTGGCAATTTTGAAACCTACAAAACTTGAAGGGAAAAAGTTAAGTAGGTCTATTTTTTGGGGCTTGTCTAAGTGCAAATAAAAGATATTTTATATTCCTAATTTATCAAACCCCATTTATATGTACTAAAAGGAGATTACCTTGGATTCAAAAGCTGAAATTGAACTATCAAAATCACCATAGTAGAGCAAAATATCCACTAGTGCTTTTGATAGTGGTTGGAAAATTTAGACTATGTAAAAATAAAGATTCAAAATTTCTAGTTGCTAGCTTGAGTGGTGATTTTAACCTGCAACTAAGATTAATGAGTTTTGAGAAGACATTTTGAGGCAATTGGGTCCAATTGGTCCAAAAGCAATAAAAGGGGTTAAAACCACCAATCCCTAGGGTCTATGATTTGGGGATTTACAAAATATTACTAAATGGTTTAAAAAATTTCCAAAATTTATAGGACTAGTTGCATATGGTAGAGAGAAATGTGAAATGATAGTTGCTTTCTTGGAATATCTCAAATGAGAGTTTATGGGTGCCTAAATGTCAATAAAATGGGCTAAAATACCTATAAGATATGATACAATGATTACAAAAGGTAATTAAACTTAGGATTTGACAAATTATATTCTATAAAGTTATTATTACGAAGAAAAAATAATAATTTTCTACTATTAAGACTTAAGGAATATTGCAATAGGGATTAAGGATATTTTTAGCTTAGAAAAGGAGTTAAAAGTAAGTAATACAAGAGTAAATTCTATAACAAAGGAAGTGAAATGATGTTATTTCTATAGAAATGTTAGTATGAGAGTAAAACAAGTGCATAAAGACTAGAAATAAAAGGTAATGTAGAATCACACGAAATATTAATGACATAAACATGAAAGCATGAAGCTAGATAACACAAATAAACATATAAGCCTACAAATAAAATGATAATGAGAATGCAAAATGATTATAACA
>JAQPPZ010003895.1:22500-102009 GCA_028583015.1 Wollemia nobilis
TGGCAGTTGGATTGTTGGGAGCAGGGAAAGTTATCTTAGCTATTGAAAGCGCTTCTTGAGTATCGTCTCTTGTAGTATGAACTTTCATGGGATCTTCACCTCCGGCTATAGCCTGCAGTTCTCTTTCACCGATATCACTAATTGACGTGTCCTCTTCCACCCTTTCTAATGTTACTCTGTTTTGAGTTGCTTCAGTTGATGGGTGAATAAGTTTGGCCTTCTTGTGTTTTGGAGAGGCAGTGGGGCTTCCAGCTTTTCTCTTTTAAGTCCTCTGAAAACTTCATCATATGTGGGCACTGAGGCAGTGATTTTTTTGAGGTTTAAGATTCAAATCATGACATATGTGCACTTATGTAATTTTCTTCTTGATTCTTATATATATTATGATGGTATATATTATGTATTAATATAAATAAAATGTTTGTTTAAATGTTTAATAGGTTTGAAATAAGTGATGGAAAGAAAAGGGAAAAAATTATAATAACTAAGTTGAATTTATAAATAGTTAGAAAAAAAATTATATATATTTTTTGATATGGTAGTTGAATGGTTTAAATTTTGGTATCTAAATATAAGTATTTGATTTTTGAAAATATATTTTATAATTTTTTATCTGATCTGTTAAGATTTTAAAACATCAATTTTATTTATATGTTTAGTTAATTGTTCATATATATTTATATGTAAATTAATTTTTTCTAATTACATATTATCTTATAGTTGTAATAACTATTAATATAAATTATATAAATCCAATGAATGGATGTTCTATTTGTATTATATTAATAACTATTTAAATTAGAATGTTTTTATTTTATTATAATAACTAAATTAAATTTATAAATATATATATATATATATGAGTTGAATGGTTTAAAATTTGGTATCTAAATATAAGTATTTGATTTTTGAAAATATATTTTATAATTTTTTTAACTCAAAGTTTTATCTTTTAAGATTTTAAAACATCTTATTTATATGTTTAGTTAATTGTTCATTTAAATATATATTTATATGTATATTAATTTTGTCTAATTGCATATTATCTTATATTTGTAATAACTATTAATATAAATTATATAAATCCAATGAATGGTTATTCCATGAATAGTATGGTGCTCAAATAATATTTTATAATATATTAAGAAATGTAAGATGGTGCACAACTTTATGATAGGATGGAAGCATTGGGATCCACAAGAAGCATGGTTTATTTTTGGGATCCCTCAAAAATCAGAGTACATTCCTCAACAGGGGGATCTTAGGTTGATAGTACAAAGCAAACAATCAAATCACAAGATGCTATGTATAAATGTCTACTCACCCATGACCTTAGAGGAAAAGAGGTATCAATGGAAAAGAAATTCTTGCTTCTCAAAGCATCACCCTTATGCAATGCCTATAGTAGGAGGGACTTCAACACTATTACCTCTTTGGCAAAGAAGATAGGGGGAAATTGAATCTTGGATGGTAGTTCAAATGTTATGCTAGAGCACATCTCTCATCTCTACCTAATAGATATTATTCCAAAGAATTAACTTATGACTTAATCCAATAGAAGGAAAGGGGAAGACTGTATCCTAAAGATAACGAACATATTCTTGTTGTTAGAAGACTTTATTATCAAAGGACATATACCAAGAACTAGAACTTTGGATAATCCAGGGTCAGATCATTGGTCGGTGCTAATGGAATTGTGGAGGTCCACAAGATGCCATGCACCCTTTAAATTCCATCTTATATGGTTAAGAGATAGTAGGCTACAACATAACATCCTTCAGTGGTAGCGGGAAGGAAAACACAAATATGGTATCCACATGTTCATATTTACCAAAAAATTGCAATATATCAGAACTCAACTTAAGAAGTGGAATTGGGAGGAGTTTGGTGATGTTCCACAAAAGAAAATGAAATCACTATATAGCTAGAGCAGTTGAATGCAAATATTAGGACTCAAGGCCTAACAAAGGAATGGAGTAGGGAGGAGCTTAGACTTACAACACTTGTGGAAGAATGGGATAAAAAGAGAAGAGCTCCTCTAGAAATAGAAATCAAGAGTCCAATGGTTGCATGAAAGGGATCAAAATACGGGATTCTTCCACAAATCCATTTTATCAAGGTAGCCCCACAACTTCATAACATCATTGAGAGACCAAAATGAGGAACAAGTGCATAGAAAAGAAGGGATGAAGGAAGTTGCAATGAATTACTTCTCACTACACCCAAAAAGAGCTTTAATGGCGGCTAAAATAAGGTAGTTTTCTACAGCGGTAAAAAACCGCCTTAATAGACCCTAAGAGGGTAGTTTAAAACCGCCCTCTTAGGGTCACCCTAAGAGGGCACCGCCCTCTTAACCCTAAGAGGGCGGTTTAAAACCATCGTCTTAGAGTGACCCTAAGATGATAGTTTTAAACCACCCTCTTGGAGATAAGAGGGCAGTTTAGGTCACCCTAAGACAATGATTTTACATCGTCGTCTTAGGGTGACCTAAGAGGGCGGTTTTAAACCGCCCTCTTAAAAGGTTGCGCTTTTAAAAAAATTTAAACCACGCGTGGGGAATTTGTAACGTCTTTTGTTTTCTGCCATTCATTCTCTTTTCTATCATGTCTTCTCTTTTAAAAAAAATTAAACCATGCGCAAGAAATTTAAACCTCTTAGGAAGTATGTTGTTCAAATGCATTATATGCATAGAAGGTATCAGTCTGTTCAGATGGTATCATCTACAGATGCATTATCCGTAGAGAAGGTATTCGACACAATTATCCTAGGTAATATTAGGTAGGCTTAGGAATGTTTTTCTTAGATAGTAGTTTAAGTTTACAATATGTTTGGGAGATCCATATTTTGGGAGGATAAAAATGCATGAATCCAAACTTATATTTCTTTCTATTTGGTGTTATATTATATTTACAAATTGAGACTAAGAAGCTTATGGCTCAGTTGGTGAAGATAGAAATAAATAGACAGCTGGTACAAAAATATTATGTGTTATTCTACTAATTTTTAGAATGTTATAACCTGTTGCAGGCCCTTGGCCATATTGCTTATCATCTTGTAGGTGTTGGTTTGAACGGTTACATGACTACTATAACAAACCTGAAGCAATCTGTATCCCAGTGGCAATGTGTGGTGCTCCAATCACTGTATGCTTTTCATTCTCTTGTTTTTCTGATCTTTTAGTTGAAATTTGAGAAATGCAGTTTGTAAACAACTTTAATACTCTAGTTAAATTGGCTATCATGGTTTAAAGTGGCTCTTTCTAGAGTGATCTAACAACAAATTCTACTATGCTTTTCGGGTGGCACATTTCCCTATCATACTGGTTGTTTTATGTTCTTAAACATAGTTTTTTTAACATGACTAATATGGCCATATTTTTACAACTAGTATTTACATAATAAGCCATATTGATTTTATATATGCAGGCAATGATGATTGTAAATAGATGGCTACGGGGACCAAGTGTATCTCAAATAGGAAAGCCTATTGTTCATCCTCCTAAGGTGGATTTGAAGGATAGGCCATATGAGTAAGCTTGGGAATATTGCACCTGGATTAGTTTTTTTTCCCTTGTTTTGCATTCATGTTCTGGAATGAAGATAAGATTGTTTTCATGTTTGCTTTTTTTAACATTTTCTTATGGTATATGGTGGTGTTTACAAGATTATTTTGCATCTCATTGCAAACTCCACTTATTTTGTTGGGATGGGGTGCACGAGTCTTACAAGTTGAAATGTTCTATGCACAATTGAATTTTTAAACTTAATGTGAAATCCAAATGTGTTTGATAAATTCTATGGAGATATTTTCATTACGAGAGCCTTCGGGTTTTGAACTTCTGCAGTCCTCAATTTGTTAAGGGTACTTTTACCATGGTTACTAGACATTGATTTATTTTAATTATCAGAAATACCTATAGTTTTTTGCCTTTCCTGATCTTTTTTTGTTAGTGCTAATGATGGGGCATACTATCTACATGTATTACGTCGAATAGATTGCAATTTTTTTTTGGTTCCTATCATTGCAGCTTGTATTGTGAACTAATACTGAAATTCAAAGTCAGGGTAGATCTATTATTGAGTAGAACAGTGGTTTCTATCCATGTTGGCTAAAACATTATGTTGGGTTGTTGTCATTCTTGCCGAATTTGAGTTCATGCAATTTAAAAAGCAATCAAAATGGACAACATACTTTAAAATCAAAGTTTTATCACTACCTCAAATGCACGGGTGTGCTATTTAAAGGAGAAATGTAGAGCCCACCACACTATTGAATTTTATATTCCAATCATTTTCTTGTACCCAATAATGTGATGCCAAAGTGTTATTCCAAAGACTGCCCTTTAGGATAGTCTTTTATTTCAAAGAATCCAATGCTTCTGGTACCTATTCTTCCCTCTTTAAGAACTATATTAACACACCAAATAGGAAGTACTCCAAAAAAACTTATATAATCAATAATTGACAAACAACTTATCAAATATCATTATCTTAATTGGTTAAATTCCTCAATTTTCAAGGAGGAGATTGAGGTTCAAATCTTGTCAAGTGATACATGCATAATTATACCATGATCTTTTCTTGGGAATAAGAAATTGATTTTTTTCTCAGTAAGTGTTGTATTAAAATATTTATACATCTAAATGTGTTCTTCATGGGATTATGGTATTATTGTTCAAAAGTGGATCGTTATCATTGTGCACAATTAGGCAAAAAAATCATATTTTCAAAAATGTATTGGTTAAATCATAAATGTTATTAAGGCTAAAGTATAATTTTTTTGAAGAAGGTTACTAAAAATTTCAAAAAGCATTCAACTCATCCATTAACATTATGTCAATATGTAATTTTCAAAATCACATTAACGATAATGATTGTGGCTAGAATAAATATTCAATTCGAGAAAAGGTAATTAGGCAATTAGTATCATGGGCATAACACCTTGCTTGATCATCAAGCTGCACAACACCTTGCTTGATCATCAAGTTTCTAGGTCCACAAACTATTTGATGGGAGATTGACTTTCAATTTGAAAGAGGAGCAATGATCCTCTTTTGAATAACATTAAAATATCCAAAGGAAACAAGAACGAAGGTCCTCCAGAGGAAGTTCAAAGTAAAGCAAACATATGCTATCAAAAATTCAAGTCTCCCTTAGGTCAAAGCAGAACAGAGGATGATCAAACCTCTAGTCAGAGTGGAGTGGAGGTCAGTTCTCGAAGGATGAGAGAATTTGGACTCTAAGCAGAGCAGAGGTCTATTTTCAATCCACATCAAAACTTAACCTTGACAATGGAGCAAAATTCTGCTATTGATTCAAAAGTTAGACAAAAGTGAAAGCCAATATCTGCATAAGGATGAGATAAAATGTTTTAACGAAGCATAATTGATTCACAATATGATAAACCAAAACCAGTCCATGCAACTTCCAGTCACCATAGCGAAAGGCCCTATAGGAGATATAGGTGGTGACAAAGAAATGTGTTGAGGAACCCAAACGCTAAGTTCAATAGCATACCATTGTAGGATGTCTCTATTTTTTTGTACAACATGGCAAATATCTAAGCCTTAAATTTACCCTACTACATTCCACTGAGAAACGAGCATGACACTGTATGTCCTGTAATTATAAGAGTTCCTATATTAGGTTGATTTAGTTAACATTGAATGATACACACATATACACATTTACAAGGAATAGATGAATTATAACTCAATCATTCCCTTGAGTGTCTCAGGTAAAATAAGCCATAATCATATTCCTAAAGTTAGGAGCTTGAATTAGAGAACATTTAGTCCTTTCTAATATAATTTAATTCATGGATTTTCCATCATGCAAGCATATAAATGAATCTAAGAATCTCTTTATCAACCACTTACCTAAGCCTCCTTGTAGAAACTCAATACTAATCACCACTATTTTTTGACTTCATGCTGCATTTTTTTTGTTAATTTGTAATAATGCATCTGTGTATTCACATTGAGATGTTTTTTATAATCTTTCCATCATAGTTTAATAATTTATAATCGAACCTAATTCTTACTTTTATTTGGACAATTTTTTCATTTAGAAGTTTGAATGCTTGTGATGTTCTTTACATGCTTCTGCCAACATAGCCATGTCTTTTCTCCATAATGTTTCCATTCTTACTGTAGGATTTCCACATTAACAAGACATATGAATTTTGTTTTTGGAGTTCATAAAAATATTTTTTAGTTGAGTTTTCTTCTTAGTTATATCTGCAATCCCTGAAGGAGGGATTTCTGGTACAAGATTGACGAGAATGGTAATTTAATATGCTATGCTATTCATCTTGACAGTACGTTCATATTATTTTTGTATTTTCATGGCATCATGGCCACTGTCAACAAAAATACAACCATCTAATACACAAGTCACCCAAAATATTTACATCTATAAGTTGTTTTATTTTATTTTTTAAATTATATTTAAATATTTCTATATATATATATATATATATTATATTATTTATTTATATTTATTTTTAGATTTGAATTTTTTATATTTTATTTGGTGAATGTGAGAAACTCCTACAATCAAAGCTCAGGGTTGGGTATCCCCATCCCACCATAACCTCGAAATTTCTAAAGCTATTTTATTTTAATTTTAAATTATATTTAAATATTATATATATATATATATATATATATATTTATTTATTTAGATTTGAATTTTTTATATTTTATTTGGTGAATGTGAGAAACTCCTACAACCAAAGCTCAGGGTTGCGTATCCCATCCCACCATAACCTCTTATAAGAGAGAGTTGAGTTTATCAATAAGGAATTTCTAACACAACCCCACACACGGTAGCTTGAACTTAGGACCTCTCAAAGAAGACCCAAAGTCTGAACAGTTGTGAATTTTTTTTTTTTTGAGTTTAGATAGTGTTTTATGTAACTATTTCATATATTATCATGTTTTTTTTCAAGTACTATCAAGTACAAAATATGGCACAAGTTGAGGCCACACTCTTGAGGGCATACTAACAAAGGACCTCATTTCATGTATTTAAATTATTATTTTTAACAAGTTTACATAGGGTTTTATGTAACTATTTTCATATATTATCATGTTTTTTTAAGTGGTACAAAATATGGCACAAGTTGGGGCCACACTCTCGAAGGCATAGTAAAAAAGGACCTACTCTATGTATTCGAACTTAGGTCATCGAGATGAAACATCAACAATATACAGATGTTCTGTCATGACATATTATCATGTTTTTTCAACATTAAAATAACTTTACAAAAATGTTCATCCTTGTCAAGTACAAAAGATGGCACAAGTTGGGGCCACACTCTTGAGGGTATAGTAACAAAGGACCTCCTTCCATTTATTCGAGCATAGATTATGGAGATGATATATTATCATATTTTTTTCAACATTAAAAGAACTTTATGAAAATGTTCATCCTCTTCGTGAAACAAGATATTATTATATCCATCTATTTTGTATTTGCAAGTCATAATAAAATATATTATTTTAAACTATAATTATTTATATAAAAAATATTCCAACTATCTCATTGAATTAAAAGTGATGAATTTAATTAATGTAAATAAGTTGACTTAAATAACACATGAATAAAAAAGGAAATAAAATAATGAAGCAGAATTTTTTTATGGTGTAAGAAACCTTTATGATTTGAACCTTGCACTTGTCAGTTACTAAAAATAGTGTGGTTGTGATCAACTCTCCTATATAATTGAAAAAAACATATATTCTTCTTATATATCTAATTGGTTTTTTGTCATGTCTTTTTTATTATACAAAATATTATTTCCTATGATGTTAGTGTGTGTTAATAATCCCACATTGATACAAGGAATTTAGTGGTTGATGAGTCCACCTCTTACCAAAATATTTTCCAATAACGTCGTAGGTTTAGAGGTACAAGCACTTGGTTAACTCCTATTAACTTTGAGTCATGAAAGGTATGTGGTGGTCATGAGTTTTGGCAACAATTTTTTTAGGAATGAAGGAAGAGATCACCACTTTATTGTTGGGCTTAAAATAGGGAAAATTCCCATTCATATGTATTTTGTTTAGGTATAATAAGGGTATCATACTTCTTCAAGGATTTTAACATCCCATACAAGGGTACAAAATCATGGTCATTGAGTGGGTGCATATGTTGCACATTATGAGTGTGACAACCCAGTCTAACACATACTGGTTGTAACAATCTAATCTCACTTATAGCTTTGGCAAACAAGGAAAAGGATTCGATACGGGTAAAATTTTTGTTTTTGAACTTTATTTTGAACTCATTAATTATCAATACATAGCATTGAATACCACTTTTGAGATTGTAATCGCTGTAGTTGACCTCCAAAGTGGACGAGATTGGTCGGGTCCCATAGGAGGTGCCTTTAGTGATTTTATCTATCTCACCCTTTGTTCTGGTCAATCCAAAATCATGGTTTGGGGTTATCCTCTAGAATTCATAACATTTATAGGGTGGACACATAACTCCCCTCCTTTAACATGTGGAATCTTGAGTTAATTTTACTCATCTATTCCGAAATGACATGTAAGGATGTTTAGCATAAATGCTATAGTGCTTAATTGGAGACCATACATCTAGATTAGTATCTAACATCATGGACAATTAAGGTCATGCTATTCACTTGACACTAATCATGGCCTTCTTGACAAAATTGCTGATAATGCGATGATTTATCCCATACCAAATCAATGTGGAATCTTATCTTGAAGTTATAGTTCCCCCATCAAGACTCCTTGTTTGTCAACTTCTACAAGGGCCACCACCATACTATTCATATAATGGCCCATATGGTCCTCTCATACCGCCCATCTGTGGCAGCCATTCCTAAAGTCACAGTGATTACCATATCTACAATCACTAGAATGGGGTGTCTTCTTCTTTTAGAGACATTTTCTTAAGATTAATAGGTTTGTTGAGGCTTTCTACATTATTTTAGCCTTAATAGCTACCCCTCTAGTCAGGATTCAATATTTAGGAAGAAATATATGATTAATTAATCTTCATATCATAAAGCACTAAAAACTTTTAGTTCACAATAAGCTTACAATGAAGAATAAATCACATATATTTATAAAGTAAAAGAGTAATAAACAAAACACTACTTTATAAAATAAAATTTATAACAATTATAAGCAAGAACTAAACTTTTTTTTATTAAGCAAATTATTTAAATCAATTAAAAAAATTTAAATTTAAAAACAATAACTTTGTTAGTTCATAAAACATTGATATAACAATTATATACAAGAACTAAAATTTTAATAAAATTTTCATTCCTTTCTAAAATCTATCTAAAAAACAATCTACTCTAAATATTTAGACCATCTATCTAATTAATGCACCTATTAATTCAAAATGATTGATTCTACTAATATTAATTCACAATTGTCTCTACCTTGCTTTTAAATAAAAGAAAGTCACAATTCAAAAAGAATCCTAACTATTATACTCCCTTTTCTTTTAGTTTAATTAAATAATCTCTATAAACATTTACTTTATCCAGACTATTCATAATGCAACAATCAACATATATACAATTAACACTAAAGTAAAAACATTTCACAAATTTAATTCTACGTGCACATATCTTCTTAGATCGAACTTCCATTATTGTAAGTAAAACATTTATTTATTTTAATGATAATCAACGTAAGGAAATGGTGACGCCCATACATCCTAAAAGTATAAGAAGCTTGCATATATATATATATATATATATATATAAAAGAAGCTATATATATATATTTTTATTTTAATTGATTTTCAAGTTCGAAATACTTCGTTCTATTCTCATTATGGAATTTTGTTTAAATCCTTACAGATCATTTATTCTTCCTTAAGCTATCTTATTTCTAAAAATAAATAAATGTCAATATATTTATCATATAGTTTAGGCTTGGTTTGAAAATAATACATTCAACCTTCTAAAAAGAAAAAGTCTTATAATAAGTGGCCCTTATATTACATATCTTGCTTACCGCAATTACCCAAAATAAAAGATGGGCTTCTGGATTTGCTTACCACATTTACTTAACCTCTTGCATATGAAAAGGGTAATGTTCAATAATATCATGCATATGAATACAACACAACGTTTCGAATACTTCATCCAATGCTTCTAGAATCTCGAAACCTTCTTTTAGGGGATTAAAATGGTCCTTTTGTATTTAATGATGAATGCATCTATTGTAACATTGCCATATTTTCTTCCTAATGGAGTTTTCCAAGAATCCAATTTAGATATCTTTTAACACAACAATACTAAGTAACCAGAATATGGTTTCTTGTTACGTTCATCATTCAGGAAAATTTTAAGACAATGTTTATATATAAAAGAATGAAAGTCTTAAATTTAAAATAGATGCGGTCAATTACAACTCCCTACCCTGGCTATCTGTGGTTCTCGACATTCGATAACCCTAAGGAGTGTTATTACACAAACATACCCATATTACCAACAAATGGAAGAATATTAAATAGGAAAATTATTATGTAAAGAAGTCTACCGAACAATTATGCTATCAAATGACGGGTGTGTTAGAAAAATAAACCCAGATTTCACGCCTGTGCCCAACTGCGCTGCCGCAAATCCGGGATCCCGACAAAAGTGTGACAGGACGTCGCACTTATCTTCTGACAGATTTGACACCTGGCAGATCCGATCTCCGCAGGTGTTAATACCCAGTCGGCGTTTGTCAGAAACCCTTGATGTGGGTCGGTTTGAGGATAACCCTTATCCGGAGCTGTCAGAGGATAACCCTTATCCGCCTCTCCCCGCGGCTATAAAAGGACGGTTCGGTTCTACAGACAAACTAGTGAAGAGAGTTCGAAAAGAGCAGAAGCAGAGCGGGTGTGAGAGAAGTTCGTGAAAGTGAGCAGAGAAAGAAGGGCGAGTGATTCAGTGAGTAGTGTGGCTCAACTGATAAATGTCCGAGCAGCAGACTCGACATTTCCCTTGTTTAGTTTATCTTGCAGTGTAGCCTGCAGATGTTGTTACTTCCTCGGTTGAGGAATTTCTGTAACCCTAGTTGTTCATATGAATAAAGTTTGTTGTTTGTCTGTAGCAACTTTAGGGTTTGCAGTTGTTTAAGTCTTAACCTTGGTGTTCTCTGTTCCGGCGTTTCTCTCCTCTCATTCGGGTCTTGCCAAGCCAGGCAAACCTAGCGGCATCCGCAGAGGGCGAAGAAGTTGAAGGCCAAAATTTGGCCAAGTCTGTTTCGACGAAGTCTGCAGTGCGTATGAGTGACTGACTTCGACAGTGGCCAAGCGAAGTCCGCACTGCGCGCTAGTGACGAACTTCGGCAGTGGCCAAGCGAAGTCCGCACTGCGCGCGAGTGCCGCACTTCGGCACTTTGGCCAAGCGAAGTGTACACTGCGCGCGAGTGCCGCACTTCGGCCACAGACTGTGCAAAGTGCGCACTACGCAGCGACTGTCGCACTTTGGCACAAAACATGCGAAGTGTGCTCTGCGCGCGAGTGCCGCACTTCGGCCACAGACTGTGCGAAGTGCGCACTGCGCAGCGACTATCACACTTCGGCACAGAACGTGCGAAGTGCGCACTACACTGCGACAGCCGCACTTCGGCTGTTGAAGCGGCGAAGCTCGTCCGTCTTCCTCCCCTGTCGTGCGCGCTACGCGATCCAAGCTTTGGTGCCCGCACTTCGGCGACTGTTGAAAACGAAAAAGAAAAATTCGCTCCTTCAAATTGGTATCAGAGCTGATAGTGCCGTGACATGGAGATAGAAGCAGGGCTTCTGAGAGAAACTCGTTGCAGTTGCAAATCCCGCGATTTAACAGTAAGAACTACGATTACTGGAGCATCCAGATGAAGATCCTGTTCTGATCTCAGGAGCTGTGGGAGTTAGTCGAGAACGGCTACCTAGAACTAGCAGATGTAGCAGCATTGGCCGCCCTCTCTCAAGCAAACAGGGATCTGTTGAAAGAGCACAAGAAGAAGGACCAGAAGGCCCTCTTCTACATCATGCAAGCGGTTGAGGAGACCATCTTCCCACGGATTGCATCAGCCACCAAGGCCAAGCAGGCCTGGGAAACCCTGGCGAGTTCGTATTAGGGCACCGACAAAGTGAAGTTGGTGAAGCTGCAGATGCTCAGGAGAGATTTCGAGAACCTGCATATGAGCGAGTACGAGTTGATGAGCGATTTCTTCACCCGAACAACGGACATTATCAACCAGATGCGGTTGAATGGAGAAAATGTCCAGAGCCAGAGAATCATGGAGAAGATTCTCAGAAGTCTGCCTGCGAAGTTTGAATCGGTTGTGATAGCAATCGAAGAGTCGAGGGATTTGACAACCCTCTCACAGACGAGCTCATGGGTTCCTTGCAGACCCATGAACAGAGGCTGAGCTGCTCAACTCAGTCTTCTTTGGAGCAAGCCTTCAAAGTGCAAGTCTCAGTCTGAGACAGCGACAAACAAGACTCCCAGCACGGTGCCTCAAGTTCTCAAGGAGGAAGAGGCAGAAGCAGACGTGGGAGAAGGAAAAAGTGAGGAGGGAACTCAAACCCTCAGGAAGCTGAGCCAAGTTGCAACTTTCATCAACAAGGAGGAAGAGGCACTAGCAGAAATCAGCAAGGCAACTCTCAGCAGAAGAAGGACATGTCAAAGGTCCAATGCTACTACTGCAGCAAGTTCGGCCATTATGCCACACAGTGCAGAAAGAAGATGGCGAACGACAATCAACAGCAAGCCCATTATTCGGAGGAACCCAAAAATGCGATAGGAGAAAATGTCTTGCTGACTTGCGGTATTGAAGAGGAGAGCAAGAAAAACATCGGGTATCTTGACAGTGGTTGCAGCAACCACATGACTGGGAACAGGGAGATGTTCTCACAACTAGATGAAACATTCCAGTCCGAATTCAAGATGGGGAACAACATCAAAGTTCCTGTGATGGGGAAAGGAAAGATCCTCATCCGCACCCGACACGGTGATAGAAAAACAATTCAAGATGTTTTTTATGTGCCTGGGTTGAAGCACAATTTGCTAAGTGTTGGACAACTTGTGCAGAAGGGGCACACTGTACTGTTCAAATATGGAGTCTGTTCCATCAGAAACAAAGTCCATGGACAAATCGCAACTGTGTCCATGACGAAAAACAAGATGTTTCCACTGCTGATTCAGAATGAATATTTGATGTCTCTGAGTGTAGTTGAGAAGGATGCTACCTGGCTGTGGCATCTCAGATTCGGTCACCTGAGTTTCAGTGGCCTAAATCTGCTGCACAAGAAGCAGATGGTGAAGGGTTTACCCCTCATAGAGCAACCGAACCAAGTTTGTGAAGGTTGCCTGGTCGGCAAGCAGCACAAGGACGCATTCCCTGTTGGGCAGTCTTGGAGAGCATCACGGCCTTTGGAGTTGGTGCACTCAGACATCTGTGGTCCCATGCAGACCACCTCATATGTCGACAATAAGTATTTCCACGACCTTCATTGATGATTTCAGCCGAAAGACTTGGATTTATCCAATCAAGTTGAAGTCGAGGCGTTTGCAAGGTTTAGGGAGTTCAAGGCTCCGGTTGAGAAACAGAGCGGTTACTTTGTGAATACTCTCGGAAGCGATGGAGGTGGAGAGTACATCTCCAACGAATTCCACAACTTCGCAGCGAGCATGGAATTCAAATGCAGTTCATTTCCAGATACACGTCACAGCAGAATGGCGTAGCTGAGAGGAAGAACAGAACAATCATGGAGATGGCAAGGAGCATGCTGAAGGCAAAAAGTTTGCCACATGATTTCTGGGCAGAAGCTGTAAGTTGTGCAGTTTATCTGTTGAACCGGTGTCCCACCAAGAGTGTGAGGGACAAAATTCTAGAGAAAGCCTGGAGCAAGTTGAAGCCAAGTGTGGCTCATTTGCGAGTTTTCGGGTGCATAGCATATGCACATGTTCTAGATGAGAAAAGGCAGAAGCTGGATGACAAAGCTAAAAGATGCATATTCACAGGGTACAACGAACCAGCGAAGGCATACAGGCTGTACAATCCTGTGACAAAGAAACTTGTCATCAGCCGAGACGTGAAGTTCTTGGAGGATGAAGTCTGGAACGGGAAGTCAAAGACTGGTCAGTTTGAACCAGCAACTGTTGAGTCTGTAGAATTGGAGGAAGACAGAGTCCAACCACCTGTGCCTTCAAGCATCAACAATGGTGCCAGTAGTAGCACACCCTCATCATCTCGATCACCTCCACTTGCAAGCAGAATTCAGAACCTAAGGACTCCTGCAAAGACTCGAAGCTTGCAAGACATCTATGAGGTAACCCGTAATCATTTAGATGAAGATTATTCTGATTTTGCTCTCTTTACTGAATGTGATCCAGTGGAGTTTGAAGAGGCAAGTCAGAATCGTAAATGGGTGAATGCGATGGATGAGGAGATAGCGGCCATTGAGAAGAATGAGACATGGCAGTTAACAGATCTTCCAGCACGAAAGAAGACCATTGGGGTCAAGTGGGTATATAAAACGAAGTTTAATGCCCAAGGAGAAGTTGACAGGCATAAGGCTAGATTAGTGGCGAAAGGCTACAAGCAGAAGTCAGGAGTTGACTATCATGAGGTGTATGCACCTGTAGCCCGACTTGACACGGTCGAGAATGATTCCGGCACTCGCGACTCGGAAAGGATGGAGCGTGTACCAGATGGATGTCAAGTCTACCTTCCTCAACGGAGTGTTGGAAGAAGAGGTCTACATAGACCAGCTGCCTGGTTATGAAATACAAGGGCAAGAGGGCAAAGTCCTGAAGCTGAAGAAGGCCCTGTACGGTTTGAAGCAGGCGCCCCGAGCTTGGTACAACCGGATTGACGACTATTTTCAAGAGAATGGGTTTCATAAATGCCCATATGAGCACTCCCTGTACATAAATTCAAATGCAGCAGGTGAGCTCATCATCGTCTGCCTGTACGTAGATGATCTGATATTTACTAGCAATAGCACCAGCCTATTTGCGCAGTTTAGAACAACCATGAAGTCCGAGTTTGAAATGACTGACATGGGGCTGATGAAATATTTTCTCGACATTGAAGTTGACCAATCAGCAGATGGCATCTTCATTTCTCAGGGCAAGTATGTGAAGGATGTCCTGAAGCGCTTCAATATGGAGGACAACAAACCTGCCATTACACCTGTAGCCACAGGTTTGAAGCTGAGCAAGTTGGATATAGGGAAGTCTGTAGATCCAACCCTGTTCAAGAGGCTAGTTGGCAGTCTGATGTACTTTATTGCAACTCGACCAGATCTGATGTTCGAAGTCAGTCTGATCGATCGTTTCATGGAGACTCCGAAGGACACGCACTGGCAAGCAGGCAAGAGGATCTTGTGCTATGTCAGCGGGACGCGAAACCATGGCCTATTTTACGCCAGACGGGACCATTTGGAGCTAGTGGGCTTCACAGACAGTGACTGGGCTGGCAGTACTGAAGATCGGAAGAGCACCTCCGGGTATGCTTTCCATCTCGGATCGGGGGTAGTCTCATGGGCGTCCAAGAAGCAACCCATTGTTGCGTTGTCCACAGCCGAAGCAGAATATGTCGCTGCCACGACATCCGCATGCCAGGCAGTATGGCTGCAAAGAGTTCTGAGCGAACTGTTTAATCCTCCGGAAGGCATGACAATAATTTTCTGTGACAACAATTCGGCCATTGCACTGTCAAAGGATCTCGTGTTCCATGGCCGGAAGAAGCACATTGATATTCGTTATCACTTCATCAGAGAGTTTGTGAAGTCCAGAGAAATTCATCTGCAGTTTTGCAGATCCAAGGAGCAGTTGGCAGATATTTTCACAAAGCCTTTGAAGGAGGAAGACTTCAGCAGATTGCGAGAGCAGCTTGGAGTCAAAGTGCTTATGAAATTAGGTTTAAAGGAGGGTGTTAGAAAAATAAACCCAGATTTCACGCCTGTTCCCAACTGCGCTGCCGTAAATTCGGGATCCCGACAAAAGTGTGACAGGACGTCGCACTTATCTTCTGACAGATTTGACACCTAGCATATCCGATCTCCGCAGGTGTTAATACCCAGTCGAAATTTGTCAGAAACCCTTGATGTGGGTCGGTTTGAGGATAACCCTTATCCGGAGCTGTCAGAGGATAACCCTTATCCTCCTCTCCCCACGGCTATAAAAGGACGATTTGGTTCTACAGACAAACGGGTGAAGAGAGTTCGAAAAGAGCAGAAGCAGAGTGGGTGTGAGAGAAGTTCATGAAAGTGAGCAGAGAAAGAAGGGCGAGTGATTCAGTGAGCAGTGTGGCTCAGCTGATAAAAGTCCGAGCAGCAGACTCGACATTTCCCTTGTTCAATTTATCCTGCAGTGTAGCCTGCAGATGTTGTTACTTCCTCGGTTGAGGAATTTCTGTAACCCTAGTTGTTCATATGAATAAAGTTTGTTGTTTGTCTGTAGCATCTTTAGGGTTTGCAGTTGTTTAAGTCTTAACCTTGGTGTTCTCTGTTCCGGCGTTTCTCTCCTCTCATTCGGGTCTTGCCAAGCCAGGCAAACCTAGCGGCATCCGCGGAGGGCGAAGAAGTTGAAGGCCAAAATTTGGCCAAGTCTGTTCCGGCGAAGTCTGCAGTGCGTATGAGTGACTGACTTCGACAGTGGCCAAGCGAAGTCCGCACTGCGTGCTAGTGACGAACTTCGACAGTGGCCAAGCGAAGTCTGTACTACGCACGAGTGCCGCACTTCGGCACTTTGGCCAAGCGAAGTCCGCACTGCGCGCGAGTGCCGCACTTCGGCCACAGACTGTGGGAAGTGCGCACTGCACAGCGACTGTCGCACTTCGGCACATAACGTGCGAAGTGTGCTCTGCGCGAGTGCCGCACTTCGGCCACAGACTGTGCGAAGTGCGCACTGCGCAGCGAATGTCGCACTTCGGCACAGAACGTGCGAAGTGCGCACTGCGCTGCGACAGCCGCACTTCGGCTGTTGAAGCGGCGAAGCTCGTCCGTCTTCCTCCCCTGCCGTGCGCGCTACGCGATCCAAGCTTCGGTGCCCGCACTTCGGCGACTGTTGAAAACGAAAAAGAAAAATTCGCTCCTTCAGGGTGGTGGCTTTGACAAGCATGTATAACATTCTTCAGCCACAACTTCCTTTACTCACAGGTTTTTAAGATAAAAATGAAAATTTTATCGCGGATATGTATATGGATAAAAATGAAAATGAATGCAAACAACCTACACGATTGCAACTATGAGCACGATTAGTTATACATATCTATTATTAGTGAAACTAGGAGTAAAATTTATTTTAAAAATCTGGGAACAGAGGCAGTCATATAGAGCTATATATAATTCCATACGGTCTGCAATAAGAGGTAGCTTAACCAATTGACTAAATTTAAAATCAATTATAAATATCAATAGTGCAGATATACACAAGTTACTCTCTACAAATATACCAATTTTAAACCAAGCAACACAACAAATTACCAATTTTAAACCAAGCAACACAACAAATTATTTGCAAGTAAATGTAACTATACACACAAATCATCTTAACATAATTTAGAGAAGAGAAAATTGACCTGCAAACATATATTTTTTTTTCCTTTAACCACCCATTTTTCTTCTATGTTCCCTTTTCCCTCCTCCTTTATCCTTTTAATTGTCTTCTTTTTAAATTTGGAGATTAGGGGGAAATGGCTAGACAAGTGTACTCCATTGGCTAGCTCAACATTCCTTTCATCTGCCAAGTGGAGTTTCATAGTCTAATTAAAAAGAAAATAAAATCCAAGCATATTTCTTCGAACACATTTCTATGCTCTTAAAATAAGTCATTTTCAATTAATGTCTTATTTATTTTATAGATATATGCTTATAATAGTTTCCTTTTTAATAAATTAAATAATTAAGCAAACAAATCATTAATTTATTAATAAGTAATCAAATCAATTAAATAGTTAGGCAATTATCAACATTCAAGAAAATCATCATACAAATTTATTCTTCCAATAATTTTCTTGTAATTGGACGATAATGATATTATAATTTTGAAACAAGGGTAGTTCCGATGTTTGTGGCACTTTCCTTTCCATTAGAGGATTCTTAGATAAGCATTTATTCATTAATATAAAATATGCATTGAATATGCACCTAAATGAATGCATCTATTCAGGCTTTCATGTACCCGTAGTTCATTGATGAAGGTTTCATTGTTAGGGCTATTCTACCCTTGCCAAAGCGAATACCTCATTGTAGTGAAATTTACACTTCCATCATTTTCCATCTTATTTTTTGAGGACCTGTACCTACAAAATAGAGACCATCAACAGTATCATATCCAAAAATGATAAAGCATACTAGAAAGAGGTTTTTAATATATACAAATGACATCATCATAAAATTTGTTTTTGGGAGGACCATTTTATTCTCTCCCACTAGTTCTAAATATAGTCTTGCATGTTTAAAATTATATTTTAGATAAAAATATGAGGAAATTGTTCTTTCATAGAATCTACATCCTCCCATGTAGCGTTCCTCTATGAAAATTGGTCCCATTGGACCTTACATTGGTTTATATTTCTTTTTCTTAAGCACTTGGTATGATAAGCTAATATCCAAATTCGGTGAACTTCAATGGCTAGCGGATATGCCATCTACATATTAGACACATTTAAAATATGTGATGGGTCAAAAATATATTTCCTAAGCAAGGATATATGGAAGACATCATGGATTTTTGATAAATTAGGTGGAAGGACAAGTCTATAGGTCATCGGATGGATTTTTTCTATGATTTCAAAAGGGCCAAAAAATATAGGATCAAGTTTGGTTGATTTAATGGAGCTTTTGTTAGGTCTCACCCTTAGACAGAATCTACCTCCTATTGAGAATTCTCTAGGTGATCTTTTTGAAAGCACGAGATTCCGGGCAAAGGAAACACTAATTGCGATGCATTCAAAATCAAATACGCTTAAGTCCTAAAAATGTAAAATGCATGAAATGAAAGAGATGCATTGAAATGAGATACAAGAAAAATGGAGAAAACACAGCCCTTTCATTAAACTCTCTTGATCTCTGTTACAAATACGCCTCCTCCCTTTTCAGGGGCTAGGAGCGTTAAAAGAATTTGATTACAATCAAGACTCAGCATCCCTTTTTCCGCGTGCCCACACTTGAAATGGGCGGGCCAAGATGATGCCGCCGCTGATGTTGATGAGTCCTTAACCTCTGCTGCTCCTCTTGCAAACAAAGAAACAACAAAGATGTCAGTAGCACCTGTTGCAAATAGTAAGTGTTTTTTCTCTAAAATCACCAAAAGATGCATGTAAATAATTAGCCAAATCGATAGACAAAATGACTCTAAATGACCTAAAAACCTGACAGAGGACAGAAGACATCACCAGAGGGCCACTGCCATTGAAACAGTTAGCCAATCTGCCTTCAACTGGAATTCGTCCCTGGGCAGGACAAATTCTGACTGCTATTCGTCCCTGGGTGAGACGAATTCTATTGTGTTGGAAAAGTCGAAGTGGTACTGCTCCAATGTCGAATCCCGAGACCTCCAAAACACCTACAAATAGAGGGGTTATGTAATTGGGGCCATTTTGGGACAACCCAGATGGTCGGATTTTCCCAATTTGGCCTCTATCCTCGGGAATTCGATGTCGCCATCTACAAGTTAGTAGGACAACAAAGCGACAAAAGGCATGATAAAATCTGATCAAAATGTTATGAAACTGAAGCTATGAGTTAACCAAATAGAATAACATGAGATGCAACCTGAAACAATAAGCTAGAATGATTTTAAAACAAAACATGAAAAATGCAGGGTGCCCAAGTGGGCCTCCCACCGTTGGCACTTGATTTCGGAGCCAATCCACTAGGGATGGGTCCAAAACCTCTTAGGATTGGGATGTCTGCAAATTGGTGGTGTAAGGTGGTCAAATGTTGGGTTTGGGTTGGATCCACACTCCCAAAAGCCACCCAATAACCTCCCTTGCGAAAGAGATTAGTGGATGTGAGAAGGTGAATCAAAAGGATGCAAGTGGGTAATCAATCGGATAGCACTTCGTTGCTTGAAATCGCCTCCAATCTGTCCTTTTGGGTGAGAAAAGTCCCACATTTTATAGACCCATGGGGTCTCTTTTGAGAGGGAAGCATAAGCGCCATGTGTTGGTCATAGGTGCCATGTGGCAGTCAAGTCTTCCCATGAAGGAGGAGAGTCCTCCATGACTTGGGATTTCATAACTGCCCTTGTGACAGTCCTCTAACGGCCTATCTGCCCACCCACACACGTGTGCGAGGCAGGAGTCATCAACTGACTGTCCTGGGTTGCCACTTGGCGCCATTCTTATTTTTGCCTGTTAAACTCAGAATTCGTCCCTACCAGAGATGAATTAAGAATTCGTCTCTGGGTGATACAGATTCCATTTTGAATTCGTCCCTGGGTGAGACGAATATTGAGCAAAGTGTCTAAATGTACCAAATTGCCTCTTGACCTTACAAAATTGCTATGAAAGTGGTTATGACCATTGTTTGACCTCTGAGGGCTGCCCTGGGGGCTGTGTTTGTCAAATCGATCAGTGTTTGCAGTCACATAATCGGATTGGTGTTGTTTTGGTTTCTACAGATGCCCCTTTTTTGGATGCGCTGTGCATAGTGCAGCGCTGACCAAAAATAGATAACCAAAGCACTAATGATTAGGGTTTCTTGGTAACGTAACCAAAATTTGATGCCCCAAGCATGGAAAGGGCATGCATTCTTGAATCCTTGCTTCTGACGAGATAAGGAGTTTGATTTCAAGTGTTAACCTATTTTGGTGAGGTGTGACTTAAGCTTAGACATTGATCAGTCATGATTAGGCAAAGGGCACAACCTTTTATCCTCAGGGGAACCTTGTGTTCATGATTCACGAAATGCCAAGTGTTTGATTGATTCGATTATTGCTTTTTTACTACCCCAAGCAGGAGCGTGATTGTCTTTGTCAATGATTCTTTGAATGCATGTCATTTTCCTTAATTGGGTGTGTGATTGTTGATTAGTGACTAAGTGTGACTACCCCCTCAAGCGACAAATCGATGAGGGAATGATTTTCATGAGAAAAACGACGAGTCGCTTGACCCAAGTTGACTTATGCAAGGATGCCTTTAGATGTTTTACCATTTAAGAATGTGCAATTTTTCTAACATTTGGACCTATTTTTGGTGGGTGTTAACCCTTTTGGTGATGCCATAATGGGGTGAAATCATCAAAAACCCATCTTCCCGTGGAGCGGTCCGGCTATGGTAGCCTTCTTGGGGAAGTAAGAGAGTGACAATTTGAACCCCGACATCATATTTCTTTGCCTAGAGGTTAAGTGCAAGAGCACTTGTGTCCGGCAATGCTTATTGCTGTGTTTTTGTGTTGCATTTATTTGTTGTTTTTTTGTGACACCATTTGGGGATTAAATTATCGGAAATCCGTCTTCCCGTGGAGCGGTCCGGATATGGTAGCCTTCTTAGGGAGTAGGATGGTGATAATTTGTGACTCCAATGTCTATTTTTTATGCGCTGGATGTCAGGTGCAGTAGCACTCCTATCGGGCAAATTTATTGTCTGTTTTTAGTGCATTTTTTATCATTTTTTGATGTTTTTGAAGTTCTGGCCTGAATTCGTCCCTAGGTGGGATGAATTCCAGCTGTAGAATTCATCCCTAGGTGGGACGAGTGCTAACCAGAGTGCTCGTCCCAGTCAAGGATGAATTCCAGCTCATAGGTCTATTTAAGGGCCAAAACTTGAATTTGGGCTCATTTGTGTCATTTTTTTTCTTACGATTTTGGAGCTGCGGGAGGAGGAGGTAATTCTGCAAAGTGAAGCACTGCTTGGAATTCTCTCTACCATCATGAGTGCACAAACCGGTTAGAGCGGCGGAGCCGAGGCGAAACCTGTAAGTGTCTCCTAGAGTTTATTTTTGTTTAAATTTGCACTTTTTTTATTTAATTGTTTTTGTGATGCTGTTTTTCAAAATGTGTTTTAAAACTTAAATCTTGAAACTGGATTGAAGACAACTACTTGAATTTTATTTTTATGCTGTATAGTTCTTTTCCATGATTTTTAATTTTTTTTGTTGAATTGTTTTCTTTTGCAGGTTAGGAGCCGGTACCGTGTACCTATTGCTTTTACTGAGGTGCGGGGTGCACTGACTGATGATGACTGGGAATGGCTTGATGCCCTTGGGCTCAAGCAGGTGTCTCGACTAGAGCCTGTGGTCCCGGATCAAGCCTATCTGACGGCCCTGATCAAATTTTGGGATCCGCAGACCAACATGTTCCATCTACCGACAGGGGAGATGACTGTGACTTTGGAGGACGTCTATCGGTTGCTTCAGATTCTGATATATGGACTGCCCATTAGGACATCACCGCGTGATCAGTGAACTACTGTACTTACGAGATGCTTTGGGAATGGGGGGCAGATTGGTGTAACAAACCAAGTGGAGACAACCGAGGTGGACTGCCAAGCTAGCGGGATTTTGGTTGGCTGGTGGCAGGAGAGGGGGGTGTTAGGAGTGAGGCACGCATTCTTGATGGGCCTCATTTCTAACATGCTTCTACCTGATTCGTCAGGCGCGAGGTTCCCGTGGAACCTGCTAGATTTGGTGTGGTAGTTGGTAGAGTGCCCGATAGAGGCACCGCTGATTTTGAGATGGGGATAGACATTGTTGGCATAGCTCTACGGGGAGCTGTATGGGGTCCACTATCGATAGCGAAAGGGGGTCAGCTACAGTTATCTGCTGCAGTGCTGGGGTTGGCAGCACATAGCAGTTGAGAGGCCGACTGGGTTACCATGGACGACTCGGGCGGCGATGGATGATGTGGAGATAGGCTATGCAGTTTTGTGGTGATGGTCTACGGAGCAGTGGCAGATTTGGTGATGGGAAGGTGCTGTAGAGCACTATACTGATGCCTTCTCTTGGCTCACTCTAGGGGAGGTGGTTTGGTGCCCTTATCGGGACTGTCCAGCCTGGCCGAAGGCTGGAGAGTGGCTCCAACGGGTACGTAGGGAGCGGTGGTTGATTTGGGAGGTCCGTTTGATGATGCAAACATGGTGGATGTGGGGAATGAGGATGTTGATTTTGGTGCTCCAGATCAGCCGGACATGCAGGATGTGGAGGAGCAATGGGAGCCAGAGTAGGCTACTGTTCCAGAGGGTCTTGTTCGTCAGGCAGATACAGAGGAGATGGAGTCTAAGGTATGCGTTGAGATTGCACGACTGACAAAACTACTGTGGATACGAGATCTGGAGCTGGGGGACACACTACAGGAGAGGGATATTTTGCGGGCCCAACCAGCAGAGCAAGATAGGGTTCTAGCACAGCGTGACGATGTAGTATCTTACTATCATCAACGAGAGGCAGAATGGTGTAGGCACCGGCTAGACTTGGAGAGGGAGGTCATCCGCCTTGGCGGGCGGCTGCCTGAGCCCTCGGGCAGTGGATCTTCACGCCGGACGAGGGATAGTGCGACTGAGCAGTCAGCATCATCTCGTCGCAGGCGATTATATGAGGGAGGTGGTAGCAGGTGTGATGCGGGGGCTAGTAGTAGCCGCCCTACAGGGTCCCATAGGACCCACACCATGGGGGTAGTTCCCGTCACACCGATCCTGCATGATCATGGTGGTTGACGCCTTAGGTTGGGTTTTTGGATATGATTGTTGGGTCTGAGGACCAGTTTTGTAGCCTGTGGGCATTTTTTTTTTGACGATATATATATATATATATATACCGGTTTTATTTTGTTTATGTACATGTGATGATCTGATGTTTATTCATGATGGCTAATGACTATGCATGTTTATTTATTTTGATGAATGCTTATGCAAATGATGAATGAAAATGTTTTTTATTCTTATGTGATATGCAAAATGGATGAATGGAATTTGTGATTTTTGGCTATGGCACCATAGACTGTTTTAGGATGCTTTTTATTTTTGTTTTTATGTGATCGTTATGATGCATGGCGTTGTATATGTAACTGTGGTTTTTCTTTTTTTTTGTATTTTTGATGGTATTGTAAGGATGAAAAGTAGCGTAGTTGGTTTTGAAATGTAGCTAAGGTTTTCTAATACTCAGACGGTTTTAACTCACTAGCCACAACTGTACTTTGTCTTACAAGACTTTTGGACAAGGTATGAATCGAACTTGTTTTTGACCGAGCTATTTCACATCCCTGTGTGTGCAATTCAGTTCATTTATGTGGTATTTTTCAGGATTCCGCCAGTGCCAGATGGGCTTTCAACCGAACCTGTACTGAGGATCACCTAATTAGCTCCACTAACTCCTTTGTTGTATTCAGTTAGATTAATCTATAGTGTTATCCAAGATGCCATAAGCTAGCTCATCCACATGCAAACATTGATTTGTACGCAAGTTAATGTGACAGATATATCGTCATGCGAGAAGTTTACCGTCAGTTACCGATAGGCTATCAACCAAACAGGTACTGAGGCTTGCCTCATGACCTGTTAGAATGCTTGAGAGTTCCAGGGATTCAAGTTCAACTCCCTTCTTTTTTTTCAATTATATTGGGATACTTGCTCGTTTGTAGTGATAATATCACTGTTTATTTTGATTTGTTTTTCTTTTGAGAAAGGGATTGGGGATATGGAGTGATGAAAATCACTATCGTTTGTGTCGTTTGAAGTGTGCACTGTAAGATGTCAAATATTTGATTTTTGAAATTTTGCAAATTTTTGATGTTTTGCAACTATTGAGAACTAGGGATTCTTAAGGAATTGGGTAGGGAGGATGCTTGTCCTTTTGCCAACTCTCGGCATTCTTGGGGTCATTCGCACAGGGGGATGAGCAAGATAACCGTTTCGCTTATGGTGACCTGGATTACTGTGCAGGTTTCATCTTTCGTTCACACAACTCGGGAATTATTTTATGTGTTTTTATTTGTGTTGGGATGTTACGTAACAAGGTGTATTTCAAGTGTAACTCTACCTTCGTAAAATCTTTTTGACTTGATACATTACATGGCTAAAGAGAAAAATGATGACTGAATCACAAAAAACTCTTGATACATTAAAAGACCACTAACTCTAGTGTGGTACAAGGCAATGTTTTTTTGTTGTTTTGTAGAATGAAACAATGTGGAACAAGGTGGACTAGCAGAGCAATTACAGCCTATGGTGCCCTTGACCTGTACGACCACAAATATGCAATGTATGGATGCAATGCTTGATGCAGCTACATATTTTTGTATTTTTGATGGATTGATTTTTGTGAATATGCGAGAAGAGCTCTCTGTTGATGAATTTGAGTATGCCTAGAAATGAGATGCAATTTTTTGTTATTTTTGATGATTTTTGTTGTTTTTGAATTTTCTTGATTTTTGACCAAGCGATTGCGATAATCCTTGGGGCTTTTGGGTTTGACCAAGCGATTGCGATAATCCTTGGAGCTTTTTTTTTTTTTTTGGGTGACCAAATGATTGCGATAATCCTTGGAGCTTTTTTTGGGTGACCAAGTGATTGCGATAATCCTTGGAGCTTTTGGGTTTGACCAAGCGATTGCGATAATCCTTGGAGATTTTTTTTTTTTTTTGGGTGACCAAGTGATTGCGATAATCCTTGGAGCTTTTTGGGTGACCAAGTGATTGCGATAATCCTTGGAGCTTTTGGGTTTGACCAAGCGATTTTAGAGATCCTTGGAGCTTTTGGATTTGACCAAGCGATTTTAGGGATCCTTGGAGCTTTTTGGGTGACCAAGTGATTGCGATAATCCTTGGAGCTTTTTGGGTTTTGACCAAGTGATTGCGATAATCCTTGGAGCTTTTTGGGTTTTGACCAAGTGATTGCGATAATCCTTGGAGCTTTTGGGGTGACCAAGAGATTACGATAATCCTTGGAGCTTTTTGGGTTTTGACCAAGTGATTGCGATAATCCTTGGAGCTTTTTGGGTTTTGACCAAGTGATTATGATAATCCTTGGAGCTTTTTTTGTTTGACCAAGTGATTGTGATAATCCTTGGAGCTTTTGTGTTTTTGACCAAGCGATTTTATGGATCCTTGGAGCATTTTTGGGACATGGCTCTCTTATATATAAAATGGTCACAAATGACTGATATTCAAGGGTTCTGTTTCCTTGATACCGTCAAGAGAAGCTAGCCGGTACGTCCCGGGTCCTATTTTGCTATCAATGACATATGGACCTAACCAATTTTCTATGAACTTGTCCCTCAGGTGGGACGGAAAATTAGAGTTATGTTGGTTTTCCTTCAAAACCAAATCACCAACCCGAAAGTCCCTTAGGTGAACTTTCATGTTGTAAGCTTTCTTAAGCCGCTCTTGGTAGATACGTAAGTGCTCGAGAGCATTAACGAGTCTTTCGTCGAGCAACGTAAGTTGGTCTAATCGGGCCTACCATGCAGTGTCATCATCAATGAACTCCTGCATTGATATACGAAGGGAAGGAATTTCCAACTCGAGAGGCATTATTGCCTCTGAGCCATACACGAACGAAAACAGAGTTGCCCCAGTTGGCGTCCGAATGCTAGTGCAATAAGCCCAAAGGGCAAGTGGGATTTTGATGTGCCAATCCTTGTGACTGTCTGCGACCATATTTTTGAGGATGGCAACTAGCATTTTGTTTGATGCCTCTGCTTGCCCATTTGCTTGCGAATAATAGGGTGTTGAAAAGTTGTGCTGAATTTTGTACTTTGTTGTCAAAGCACGCACGTCTTTGTTCTTGAATGATGGCCCATTATCCGAGATTATTTTGGATGGAATACCAAAATGACATATGATGTTATGCAAGATGAACTCCACAATGCGGGGTCCTGTCGTAGAGGTTAACGGAATTGCTTCCACCCATTTAGTAAAATACTCTGTGGCCGTTATGATAAACGTGTGACGACCTGATGATGCAGGGGAGATCTTTTCGATTAGATCGAAGCCCCATTGCGAAAATGGCCAAGCATATTGGACTGCCTATAAGGCCTGGGAAGGTACGTGCATCAAATTGGCATGATGTTGATATTTCATGCACTTCTTGACATATGCGCAACAATCTCGCTCTAAATATGGCCAATAATATCCCATGCGAAGAATGCGCTTTGCAATGGCCATTCCATTAAAGTGGCCACCACATGTACCATCGTGCGCTTGGGCGACTGCCCAAGTGGACTCTTGCTGGTCTAAACAATGAAGAAGAATTTCGTCATAGCTGCGACGATACAAAATGTCTCCTGTCAAGACATACTTAGCCGCTTTCTGCTTGAATGTTTGTTTTGCGGCGTGTGTCAATCCAAAGGGAAGATTACCTAACTTGAGGTAGTCTCTAATGGGTAAATACCAGTCTTGTTGATCGAAAACCTCGATAGTATGAACAACCAATCCCTTTTGAAGTTCTTCCCTAACAAATTCTGAATGGGATAGAACTTGTAAGAATAGCGTTGTGTTGCTATTAGTGGGAGTGGGGGAAAGTAAGGACCCCCAGTTGGCACGTTTCAGACAATCTCGAATTTGAAAGAACTTATCCGAAGATGGTTCAATCTGGATCATGTGGATTCCTGGCATCAAATATGAGCTTGCAAGCTCCATCGTGGATTGCGATAAGGTTTTAACTTTAATGGTTGTCATATCATCGGAAAGGTCTTGCGGGATTAGTGACCCCAATGAGGCCATTGTGTCCGCAAAGGTCTTGCGGGAGTGCTTTGATGTCATACCACTCAAGTTTTGCCAGGATTTTGTCCACAAGGGCTTTATAGGCCTTCAGAACTGGGCATTTGCATTGATATACCCCTTTGACTTGATTGACGATTAACAGTGAATCACCAAAGATGTTCAGTCTTTTGATGTTCCTGGCGATTGCTGTCTGAAGACCTAGGAGCAAGGCTTCATAGTCTGCATTATTGTTGGTGCACTGGAAGTTTAATTTAAATGACAGGGGCATTGGAGCACCCTGCGATGTGAAGAATACAATTCCCACACCACCACCTTGCTCACATTTAGAACCATCGAAGAATAGGGTTATGTCGGCCTGTGACTCAGGCTCATCAGAATCTGGTGATTTTGAGACATGGAAGACCCCATCATCGGGTAGTTCTATGACCAGAGGCTGATCGTCTTCAAGAGGAGCCTCTGCTAGTTGATCGGCTATGACTTTTCCTTTGATAGATTTTTGTCCAATAAACTCTATGTCAAATTTCGTCAACAACATGGTCCATTTTGCCGTGCGACTACTATGATAAGTACGACTCATCATGTATCGCAATGGATTCTCCTTAGACACAACATACGTAGTGTTGCTCAGCATGTAGTGGCATAGCTTTTTGGTAGCAAACACCACTCGCAAGCAGAGTTTCTCAACGTATGCATAGTTAAGTTCGTAACTTACCAGGGTGCGACTAAGATAATAAGTGGCCTGTTCTTTGTGAAGTTCATTCTTCTAGGCTAGCATGGTGCCCAGTGCCACCTCAGTAGCTTAGATGTATAAGTAGAACGGCACTCCTGGTCTAGGTGGTGCCAATACTGGTGGTGAAGCCAAGTATTGTTTGATTTCGTCAAAGGCTGATTGGCACTCGTCATCCCAGTGAAATGCAACCCCTTTGTGCAATAATTTGTTCATGGGTCAGAATTTGTCAGATAATTGCGCTATGAAGCGTTTAATCGATGCGACCTTTCCTTATAGACTTCTGAGCTACTTGATGGTAGTTGGGGGAGCCATTTCAAGGATTGCCTTGACTTTCTTTGGGTCCACCTCGATTCCTCATTTTGAGACTATGAAACCCAAGAGCTTTCCAGATGTGACTCCAAATATGCACTTCTTGGGATTCAATCGACCTTATGCTCTATGAGGCGATCGAGAATCTTGCTTAAGTCACCGAGATGATCTGAGCGCAAAAGAGACTTGGCTAACAAATCATCCATGTAATCTTCCATAGTTTTGTGCATGTAATCATGGAAGATATATGTCATGGCACGTTGGTAGGTAGCGCCAACATTTTTAAGGCCAAAAGGCATGACCTTATAACAAAATGTCCCCCAAGGCGTTGTGAACGCCATTTTTAGTTGGTCTTCAGGATTGATACGAATTTTATTGTATCCCGAGAAACCATCCATTAGGGAGAGCATTTCATGACCTGTTGTAGCGTCTACCAACGCGTCGATGCTTGGCAAGGGGAAATCATCCTTAGGACTCACTTTATTTAGATCTCAAAAATTAGTGCATATGCGAATCCTCCCATTGGGCTTCTTGACGAGAACCATGTTGGACAGCCATGGCGGATAATCTATGCAGATGACAAACTGTGCATCCAACAGCTTTTGTAATTCATCTTTGACCATCAAGGCCACTGTTGGGTGCATCTTACGTAGTTTTTTCTTTACAGGCTTGATTGTCGGGTCAAGCGTTAAATTATGCGTGACTAGCTGCGGGTCTAGTCCCGACATGTATCTGTATGACCATGCAAAAACCTTCTTCGCTTTGAGAAGGGTAATGTAGTTGGATTGCACTTCAGGGGATAAGCTTACCCCCAGCTTGATAATCTATGGATTTGTTGGGTCTAAGCCAATGTCTACGTCAGTCGTCTCCCCGACTGACATGTGGGATCCGTCCTCCAACTGATGTGGAGTTGGGATCAAATGGATATCATTAGCTGAGTTTAGATCTACGTTTGGAACCTCGGGTCCATCTTCAGCTTGGAAAATATCTTGAGTTGTCCTTGGGGTAAAATGAGGCATTTCACCGAAAGGCCAGTACTCTGATGGTGATAAAGGTGAATTAACGCAATCCCAGTCGATGGCATCTATGTCTAGATGCAATGACCATGTTGGATCAGCCGGATTGTGAATGGGTGCGGTTAAGTCAATGGAGATCATGTGGATGGAATGAATTTGGTCTCCATTACCGCGGGTGTTATAATTCGAACATCTTGGATGCTCCCTATGCTCTGGATCTGGTTCTGTAGGGACGGGTATGAACGGATCAGCCCTATGTGCTGATAGGAAGACGGGGTCTTCCCTTGGTACTGATGTCATGATAGGATCTCGAGGTGGACGATGCTCATCGTGAATTTGGAGCCATGGATCCAACACTAGGTCCCACCTCGTTGGGTCTACCCACCATTCATGCCCTAACCTTATACCCATTTGTCCCATTAGATCTTCATGGGTTAAAGGGTGATAATTTCATCACGCATGTCTGAGATAGATCATCTCAGTCTCGTCTTCTGAATCACTTTTGGAGATCCAAAAATGTTCATTCTCTTCAGCAACAGTTATTTGCGACATTGAAGGTTCTCCTTGTTCTAGTAAGTTAATCTGGTCCCATTGCGGTTGTTCCACTCTTGGTGGAGGGACCTGATTCTCTTGACACTGTGTTGATTCAACTAGAACTTCTAAGGGGAATAGCTTCAAAAATATGTCCGGAAGCCGTTGATGTTCTCTTTGAGGATTAATCTCTGAAATTTCACCTCTCTCTAGCAAAGGAGAGGGATTACTGCTATTGCCAAGGGTGTTTGTTGACCATGGGAGATAATATCCCAAGGTATATTCTGTATTTGGGTTGGCATAAGGATCTGGTGCCAATCCCCCCTTGTTGCCTATTTCTAGGCCTTGCATATTTTTTACCAAGATGTCTAAGGGCAGGGGGTGGTTGAACCCTACTCCTGACTTGTCATATGGCATCTAGTATCTTGATTGGCAAAGGACACGCATCCCTTGCTCATATCTGCCTAGCTCGTATCCATGCCAATTGCATTGGCCAAGATATCTTAGAGAAAATTACGGGTTTAACAGATAGTTGATATTTTCAACAAAAGGCTCTTCGTCTACTTCCTTTTGTTTGCATGGTTCAACACCATGATCAAGGCCCCCATACACAAAATTCGTCTGGTTTGGTGGGTAGCATAGAGGAACAACTGTCCCTATGGGAATGTGAGGTCTTCCCATATCCTATATTGACTCCAATGTGGGGGTTGCCACAACATTTTGCACTAAATACTCCCCCAGGCCCATACTGTCCATTTCAACAGTGATTGTTGATGATTGGGTGGGATGAAACGGGAGTCCTTCCTGAGTCCATTCCATGTTCTACATTTTAGGAGTCTCCGCTTCTGCTATGTGAGGTCTTTCTTCTGTTGATACCGTTGAAATTGTGGGCAACCCCTCTTCTAGGGGCTTAGCCTCTTCCATGATCTATTTTCCCTTGTCCTTCTGTTTGGCCATGGCACGTGGCGTTGATAATGAAGGAGCAGATGATGAAGACTCACCTGGCTGGGATTTTGTTGATTTGGTCACCAGTGGTGCCTACGGTATTAGACCCTGTTTAGATGGATTTAACTGGAAATCCAAATGCATTGAAGGGAGGGTCGATTGAGGCATGAATTGTACCGCATTGCAATACTTGAAGGGCTCTAAGTCCATTGGGACTACATGTATTTCTCCTTCAAAAGCATACTTTAAGCACTGGTGAGTGATCGAAGGGACACACTTCATGTCCCTGATCCAAGGCCGCCCTAGCAATATATTATAAGCCATCTCGCCTTCCAACACATGGCACAATGTAGGTATTGTATTTTGTCCTACCTGGACAGGCAGAACAACTGTGTCGACTGTCAAGCATATTGCATCGTTGAAAGCTCACAGTGTGTACGTGGAGGCTGTGATGTGAGAGGCTGGCAGCTTCAAATGTTTTAATGCTACAGTGGTAATGATGTTACTATATGAGCCAGTATCTACCAACACTCTCTTGTACGGGATCCCGTTGACCTACGCGATAACGTGTAGGGGTGGATCTGCCATGTCATTTGATATTGTTTTGACTTCATCTTCTCTAAAGGTGATGACCGGCTCCGTACATCGTTTCACATGTCCCACGAAGTTGTTGAAAGAATTTGCTTTGTGAGGCTATAATTCGATGGCTTTTAAAATGTCCATAAGAGCTTCCCTATGAGGTGTTGACTGTTGAATAAGCTCATAAATGGACAGCCTAGCCGATGTGGTCCGCAAACTCTGCGTGAGTTTGGTCCGTATTGTGACCTCGGGTCTAGGTGGAGGCAATTGCGTTGGGCGTTGTTGAGGCTGCGATGTTGTCGGAACTTCCCTCGTAGCTACCTCGGGGGCAACTGTTGGGTACTTTTTGTTCCTTGTCACTATACTAATCATTCCCACAAATCCTTGCATGGGAATATTCTGTCGCACCTCGTTAATCTGGAGAGGTTTTGCCTGTGCTTCATGGGCAGGCAAAGGGTCCTTGAATACCCCCATTTTTTGATTATTTGGTGCTATGGGGTTGTCCACGGCCAATGTTCTATTGTCGATCAAATCTTGGATTAATTCTTTGAATTTCCAAGCATCCATTCAAGTCGTGTCCTCTGCGCCTATGGAATCTACAATACAATTCCTCTCTGTATCCCCTAGGCTTAAGAGCGTTAGGGTCTATAGTTTGGATTTCTGGCAGAGTGACTAAATTTTCCGCTGACAAGCGGTCAAATAGGGAGTCCCTGGACTCCGTGTAAGGGGTGAATTGTCGCCTAGGGTGACACTGCTAATTCTGCTCCTACCTTCTATTATCTCTTTCATAAGCAGGAGGCACTGCTTGGTAATTAGTCTTTTGGGGCTGCATTTCTTGCACAGGCGTGAGAACATTTATCGCAACTTGGTTAACCACAGCGTGTTGTGATTGCGTTGTCCCGGTCGTAGTGGTTTTATTCCACTCTTTCTTTTTAGGCTTGGTGATTGCACCTTCGCCTATTTTGATGTCTTCTATAACCTTGGCTTGTGCCAAAGCTTCTTCTAAGCTGGCGTATTGCTGCAGCTGCAATAGCCCAGAGATCGAACAGGTTAACTTAGAAATCAAAGCTCTCCATCGATTCCCGTATGCTACCATTATTTCTTCCTCAAATTTCCTGAGGCTATCCAGATCACTCAGTGATGCCTTCTTCCTTGTGTTGAAGGCAAAGCGTTCAATAAATGCATCTACTAATTGATCTAGGTTGCTTATGTTGTGTTTGGGTAATTGTGTGAACCAATCCGAGGCAGGGCCTATGAATGTGGTTATGAATGTCCTAAGCAACAATGCGTCATTATCTTGGATGCCGAAGCATTGACTTAGGAACATTGTGACATGTTCTTGTGCGTCCTCTTCACCTTTAAAGATTGCCAATTGAGGCAACTTGAAGTGTTTGGGGTAAAGAGGTGTTGGCACTGAGGGATGCACTGGATGACTACGGAGTTGATGTAACATGGGCTTTTGATGCCCAGAAGTTTTTGTCTCCACAGAATCCAAACGCTCTAATAGCGCTTTGTATGCATCTGAAGATTTTATCTCCTCCTCTTTTGTTTGCTCCCGTTGTGCGTTATGGAAGACTAGAGGCCTATGGAGGGGTGGTCGATTGGCAGCCCTCCCGCCTTGATGGGGTGTTTCGACCCATTCTATTTCTGGTTTGTACTCCTCATAAAATTCTTGAGGAGTCTCTGGGCGAGACCTATGACCCTGATTGAATCCCTGCTGAGGGTACCCATCATTGTTTCGAGGAGTGGCCTCCCTCTCGAGTCTATAAGGTCTCAGAGGCAAAGCTTGACGAGGTTGTGGAGACCTATCCTGCACCAACGGATTATGCCTCTCATATTGTTCGGCTCTTTGGGTGCGAGGGGTTGGCCCTCTCTCAAGTAGTTCACAGCGTAACTCATCCGCTTCGTGTTGCATGTGCTCTCTATCCAAGCGGTGTCGATACTCTATCTCCTGATGACTTTGTTTAAGCCACGCGATTTGGGCTTGACGGGTGGCATGTCTAGCGACTATCGGGTCAATTTGGTCTACCCTATTTTGCTCAGGAGGTTCGAATGTTTCTCCTATGTGTTTGCCTCGATCTTGATGATCTAAAATTTCAATGGGTCGCTTCCCTCTGTCGAGGTAGGCGACATTTACTCGAGGCTCTGGCCTTGATGTATGATCATGATATCTAGTTGGTGCAGAAGTGCAAGGTTACCGTGCTGTATGTTATCTCTGAGGAATGCGATGATCTTCTTCGTACTCCCTTTCATGGGTGTGAAAGGGGCGGGTGGAGTGAGCTCGCCCTGTGTGAAGAGCCCTACGCTCTAGATTTTGTCTTTCTGTCCTTATGGGAGGTAAAGAAGGGACGCCATATCCACGTTGTCCCTCCAAATGGACAGTGTGCCTCTCTAGTGTTTCATCACGCTGTGGCCACTCATGTCTAACCTTAGAAGGCGATTCTCTGTTTACATCAAGGTCTACATGTAAAGCATCTTCCCGAAAGGGGCTATTTTGAATGGGCATACCCCATCAAGGATTCTAACATGGATTCTTTTGTAGGCCATATCGATAAGGCGGTATGACCAAGTCCTCAGGACTGAAGTGAAGGTGACTTGTGCCTGCTTCTTATGTACCTTTCGAAGCTTTTGCCCTTGATTGGGCTTGGCTACGGGTGTACACCATTGCGGTGCTTCTCTACTATCTAAGTAGATTTTAATCTTGTTTATGATGATTTTCTTTTTGTCTACACTAAGCAGAAATGAACATACACATACAAAAATCGTGATTATCTCTTTTAAGGATTAATGGTGTGTCCTAAACTGTTTTAGTGCATTTTGATGTTTTGTTTTGTTTTTTTTTTAATGTTTTTGAAGAACGTTTAAATGCATAATGAAGGCTCATATAACTCCCAAAATGGTCGCCCCTTCAATATACCAACCAGGTCGATATACCAACCTCTCTATATACCCGCCCTTACGAGAGGGAGACTATAGGTATGTGAGAGCAGAAGGTACATGGTACATAGGTGGTACGGAATGGGGATTGTCCTGTTAATGAAACCTACCATAGAAGACTTATCCTCGCACGCATGGGAATCACCCCAGTGACACTCGGTCAGCTTTCGTCAGGATTTATGCCTAACAACAGTGACAATCGAGGAAATGGATGCAAAGCTAAGCCAAGGTGGTGGAACCCACCATTGGTCTTGCTCAAGGGCTGAGGTCTTACGACCAGCTCCTTGGTTTAATTTACCACGTGATGTGTGTGGGATTCATTTTATTTAACGAAAATGAAACAAGCATAAATGACTTTCCCTAAGCAATGTAGGATAAAATGAAAACAATCAAAGAAATAGAAACAAAAACAGGAAATTTAACAGAGATTATAAAAATCCCTACCTCTTCTCTGCCTGGACCGGTTGCTTCTGAATTTCTGCTCTGAAAATCCACAGGCAGGAATTCGTACCTCTGTGAGACGAATTGCAGAACATAATTCGTCCCTACCAGAGATGAATTTGAATTCTTCTCAGGGTCAGACGAATTACAGTAAAGAATTTGTCACAGTCAGAGATGAATAACAATCTGCAACAAAAAAATGTACCTGTCAAGCACAAAACACAAAAATTTAATCAGTTTTTGTGATTTTAAAAACCAGGGAACAGGGTCCCACCGTGATCGCCATTGAAAGCACAAGATTATGGGCAAAGGAAACACTAATTGTGATGCATTCAAAATCAAATACGCTTAAGTCCTAAAAATGTAAAATGCATGAAATGAAAGAGACGCATTGAAATGAGATACAAGCAAAATGGAGAAAACACAGCCCTTTCATTAAACTCTCTTGATATCTATTACAAAGACGCCTCCTCCCTTTTCAGGGGCTAGGAGCGTTAAAAGAATTTGATTACAATCAAGACTCAGCGTCCATTTTTTCGCATGCCCACACTTGAAATGGGTGGGCCAAGATGATGTCGCCGCTGATGTTGATGAGTCCTTAACCTCTGCTGCTCCTCTTGCAAACAAAGAAACAACAAAGATGTCAGTAGCACCTATTGCAAATAGTAAGTGTTTGTTCTCTAAAATTTCCAAAAGATGCATGTAAATAATTAGCCAAATCGATAGACAAAATGACTCTAAATGACCTGAAAACCTGACAAAGGACAGAAGACATCACCAGAGGTCCACTTCCATTGAAACAGTCAGCCAATCTGCCTTCAACTGGAATTTTTCCCTGGGCAGGATGAATTCTGACTGCTATTCGTCCCTGGGTGAGACGAATTCTACTGTGTTGGAAAAGCCAAAGTGGTACTGCTCCAATGTTGAATCCCGAGACCTCAAAAACACCTACAAATAGAGGGGTTATGTAATTGGGGCCATTTTGGGACGACCCAGATGGTCGGATTCTCCCAATTTGGCCTCTATCCTCGGGAATTCGATGTCGCCACCTACAAGTTAGTAGGACAACAAAGCGACAAAAGGCATGATAAAATCTGATCAAAATGTTATGAAACTGAAGCTATGAGTTAACCAAAAAGAATAACATGAGATGCAACCTGAAACAATAATCTAGAATGCTTTTAAAATAAAACTTGGAAAATGCGGGGTGCCCAAGTGGGCCTCCCACCGTTGGCACTTGATTTCGGAGCCAATCCACTAGGTATGGGTCCAAAACCTCTTAGGATTGGGATGTCTACAAATTGGTGGTGTAAGGTGGTCAAATGTTGGGTTTGGGTTGGATCCACGCTCCCAAAAGCCACCCAATAACCTCCCTTGCCAAAGAGATTAGTGGATGTGAGAAGGTGAATCAAAAGGATGCAAGTGGGTAATCAATCGGACAGCACTTTGTTGCTTGAAATCGCCTCCAATCCATCCTTTTGGGTGAGAAAAGTCCCACCTTTTATAGACCCATGGGGTCTCTTTTGAGAGGGAAGCATAAGCGCCATGTTGTGGTCATAGGTGCCATGTGGCAGTCAAGTCTTCCCATGAGGGAGGGGAGTCCTCCATGACTTGGGCTTTCATAACTACCCTTGTGACAGTCCTCTAACGGCCTATCTACCCACCCACACAGGCGTGCGAGGCAGGAGTCATTAACTAACTGTCCTAGGCTGCCACTTGGCGCCATTCTTCTTTTTGCCCGTTAAACTCAGAATTCGTCCCTACCAGAGATGAATTAAGAATTTGTCTCTGGGTGAGACGGATCCCATTTTGAATTCGTCCCTGGGTGAGACGAATATTGAGCAAAGTGTCTAAATGTACCAAATTGCCTCTTGACCTTACAAAATTGCTATGAAAGTGGTTAGGACCATTGTTTGACCTTTGAGGGCTACCCTGGGGGCTGTGTTTGTCAAAGCGATCAGTGTTTGCAGTCACATAATCGGATTGGTGTTGTTTTGGTGTCTACACTTTTCAAATCAGCATAACTCTTTTGTCATTCCTTAGCTTCTTTAAGTCATTGATGGATCATTCTCAACCGTTCTATCATATCCCTTATAGTTTTTGATCTAATCGCTACTTGATCCTTTGAATAATCCTATGATAGAGGAGTTATGCATCATATCCCATATATAGCTTTAAAAGGAGCCATTCCTAAGGAAGAATGATTATTGTTATAAGTAAATTCTACCAAGTAGAGATATTCTTCCCATTTAGTTTTGTGCTTCATGCAATACATGCATAACATATCCTCAAGGACCTAATTAACTCTTTCTATTTATCCCTTTGTATTTGGATGATATGCATAACTGATATTTAATTTCATACCCAAGGATCGATGCAATGTTTACCAAAAAACTAAGGTAAATTTAGGATCTCTATAAGAAATTATGACTTCAAGAAATCCATGTAATCACACAATCTCCCTAGAAAATTTGCTAGCCATGGTTGGTACATTGTCCTTGACATTTATTGGAATACAATGAGCTACCTTGGTCAATTTATTGACCAAAATTAGAATTGCATCATGTTGAAACTTAGTCTTGTGTAGTCCCACAATGAAATCCATTGAGACGACTTACCATTTATATTATGGAATATCATCAAGGTAAAGTTTTCTAGCTAGGTGCAAGTGTTCAAATTTTACGTTTTGGCACTCAAGACATCTAGCCACAAACTTATTGATATCTCATTTGATTCCTGGCCAATAAAAGGTTTTCCTCATGTTTTCCCTCATTTTAGCTATTCCAGGATGTGTAAAATAAGGAGTACAATGGGTTTCTTGTAAAATAAGGTTTCTTAACCCTCTTGTTTTAGGGATAGCAAGCCTATATTTAAAGAATAAAATATTATTTATAATACTAAAGCCCCTACATTTTTTCAGGTTTTAACTCAGCCCTAGCCTGATATTTGCCACAATAGCTATCACTTTGTTGTTGTTTTGTGACCTTGTCAAACACATCCACATGATATCTAGACATATAAGATATGTGCTTTCTTTGACTTAAGGCACTAACTCTATTATTCTCTTTTTCCTTAATGTATTTGATTCCAACGTCATACTTGACTAGGAATTCCATCCATCAATGTTGTCTTGCATTTAAAATAGGTTGAATGAAAATGTATTTTAGAATCTAGTGATCTATATTTAATTCAAAAGGTTTTCCCAAAAAATAATATCTCTATATTTTAAGTGCATGAACCACAACTACTAACTCCAAATCATGAGTAGCACAGTTGAGCTTGTGCTTTCTAAGCTTTTGAGATTTGTAGTCTATTATTGCTTTATTTTGAGTCAGAATCCCATCCAAACCATCAATAGAGGCATTCGTGCAAACTTTTTTGAGGGTTTAGGTATTTTTAAAATTGGGATGGTTATCAAATTTTCCTTAAGTATTATAAAATTTCCTTCACATTCC
This sequence comes from Wollemia nobilis, assembly GCA_028583015.1. Taxonomy (NCBI): domain Eukaryota; kingdom Viridiplantae; phylum Streptophyta; class Pinopsida; order Araucariales; family Araucariaceae; genus Wollemia; species Wollemia nobilis. Next base: position 61,083 of record JAQPPZ010003895.1, read on the forward strand.
TCTGTCTATTTGAAATATTTTTCTTTCCTTTGTAAATCAGTAATTAGACATGCAATCTTTGAGAAATTCTTTACAAAATGTCTATAAAACTGCATACTTTTGATACATTGGTGGGTGCATGCCAATTGACTATAGCTTTAATATTTTTAGGATAGACAACAATTTTATTAGTAGATATGACATGTCATAGGCATTGGACTTGTGGGGTGTAAAATTCACATTTAAAAAGCACTCCATAAAGCTAATTTTTCCATTGTATTTATAGTACAATCCCCATATGTCGATCATGCCCTTCCTTAGTTCATGAGTATATCATGATGTCATATAGAAATATGAGCATGAAATTATCTAGCTATTCATGAAATAAACTATTCATAAGATTCATAAATATTGTCAAGGCATTTGTTAATCCAAAGGGTAAAATTGTGAACTCATAATACCCATACCTTGTTCTAAAAGTTGTTTTATGAGTATCTTCTTCCTTGATCCTTAACTGGTGATAGATGAATATAAGGTCAATTTTTTAAAATATAGTAGCTCCTTTCATTTGATCAAATAGATCATCAATTCTAGGTAAGGAGTATCTATTCTTTATAGTTACCTTATTGAGCATTATGTAGTCAATACATAATCTTAAGGATTCATCCTTCTTCTTCACAAATAACACAAGGGCTCCCCAAGGTGATACACTTGGCTTAATCAAACCTTTTTCAAGCAAATCTTGAAGTTGTGCTTTTAATTCATGTAGCTCAATCAAAGTCATATAATAGGGTGATCTAGCAATATATTCAACTCTTGGTATGATTTCAATGGAGAATTCAAACTCTTGTTGTGGAGGAAGTCTAGGTAAGTCTTCAATAAAAACATACTTAAACTCTTCCAACATAGGGAACTTCTTAAAAATTTCCTTTTTAGTTTCATTTTCTTCATGCTTATTTATTTTGACTACATAAATTGCCCCATATCTTTTGATCGCTTTCTTAAGTTGTAATGCAGACAGTAGATATGGTCAAAAAGTATCCAAATCATAGTGGATTCTTATTCACTAATTAGGTCCTTCAGTGAATTCTACCCATATTTATTGGAATTCAATAAGGGCTTTATGGAATTTTAGCCAATCTACTCCATAGATAACATCAAATTAATATAAGGGAGCTACGTACAAATGCCAATCTATTTTGCTACTAGGTAGGGATATGCAGGAATTAAAAAAACATTGGTTAATAGAAAAGGTTTACCCTAACCCATACTCCATATTCCACCCATTTTCGAAAAGTCTTGGTCTTATTGGTATATCCCTAGCTAAATTTATAAGAAATAAAACTATATGTTGCACCACTATCAACCAATATCAAATAGTTTACCTTTTAGAAACAAAAGTGTGGGCTGACCATCTAAGCTAGAATTACTTGTTGTAGCATAAATTTAGTGAGGTTGATCATCTAAGGTTTTCTTTCAATCGACTCTTTGAGGATATTTATTTGCATAATGTGGACCTCCATAGACAAAATACCCTAGTTTAGGTGCCTTAATTTCTGATTTGTTTTTTGCATCCTTGTTCTCTAGTGTAGGTCTGACATTTATATTCTAAAATGTGGGCTTGTAATTGTTCTTTCTTGACTGTCCCATTCTATCCCTATTTCTATAGACTCTTCTATTGTTTTTGTTTTCAACCTTAAGTTTTTTCTTATTTTCCCCTTGGAACTTCTTTTTTTTTCCCATATTATAAAGCCAAAACTCTTTATTCTTCTGAGCTCATCCTCATCCTTTTCAAACATCTTCTAGCAATTAAAGTATATGAATAACTTTTTATTAGTTTCTTCTTGTTGTGCCAAGTCATAAGTTTTTTGCAAAGTTTCTAGATTAAGTAAATTTGTGATAGTTTTGATTTTGAGATGAACCCATAAAATACATTTTTGCACCTTTAACTATTCATTATTTTCATACTTCGGGACATATTTGAATAAATTAACAATCTCTTGATAATATTTCTCGATGAACATATATTCCTATTGTAGAGTGGAAAATTCTTCAAATTTTTCAACATAAAACTACTTAGTTAGGAATCTCTTCTTAAATTCTTCTACAAAATTATCCCATTTTAAATTAGAAGCTCAAATTTTCTTCTCTTGCATATAGGTATTCCACCACTTTAAAGCTACATCAACCAAGTTTCGGGTAGCCCAAGTAGTTTGGGATTTGGATGATAAGTCCTTCATAGAAAAGTAAGTCTCTATATCACTTAACCATCTCTTTGTAGCATCCCCATATTCTTTCCCATAAAATTTTGAATTTTTTACAATTTCATATCTTTGGCCAATTCTACCCCAACTCGAGTCTTACCAAAATCTACTTGCCTATCAAGACTCCTCTCATGGTTGGTTTCAATATTTTTACCTTTAACCCATTTTGCCAAAGTTTCTATCATATTTTGTTGTTTATTCATAATTTCCTACTATTATTTCATTTCCTCTTTCTATTGTTGCATTTTTTCATACATCAATTGAACCAACATGATTAGAATTCCTTCCTCTCTAATTGGTTCATCGATTTCATTTAATCACCTTTTTATTCATAAACAAATGGGAGCTTCCTCTTGGCTAGAAGATGTGGGATTCTTAGAGAATCCGCCTCAAAGCATTAGAGCCATTTTATCTAGGTACAAAAGGAGCTATGTGAGTTTTAAGGTTCTTATTTTATTAAGAATGTAAGATTTTGAGTTAAAGACTACAAGGTTAGAGTTCATTTACAAAATTTCTTGGGCCCTATGACCTAATAATATTACAACTCAGGCTCTGATATCAACTGTGACAATGTAGTCTAACACATACTAGTTGTAAATATCTAATCTCACTTATAGCTTTGGCAAACAAGGAAGAGAGTTTGACAAGGGTAGAATTTTTGTTTTTGAACTTTATTTTACACCCATTAGTTATCAGTACATAGCATTGAATACCACTTTTAGGATTGTGACCACTATAGTCAACCTCCCAAGTGGATGAGACTGGTTGGATCCCATAGGAGGGAACTTTAGTGATTCTATCCATCTCACCCTCGATTCTGGTAAATCCAAAATTACAACTTGGGGTTATCTTCTAGGGCCCATAACACCTAGAGGATGGAAGCATAAATCCCCTTCCTTAACATGTATAATATTGAGTTAATTTTACTCATCTATTCCAAAATTATATGTAAGGGTGTTTAGTGTAAATGCTATAGTTATTAATTGGAGACCATGCATCTAGATTATTACCTAACATCATGGATAGTTAATGTCATGCCATTCACTTGACACTGATCATGACCTTCTTGAAAAAATTACACATAATACAGTGATTTATCTTGGAATTATAGTTCACGCACCAAGATTCCTTGTTTTTCAACTTCTATAAGGGCCACCATCATACTGCTCGTATAATGATCCAAATGGACATCCCATACCGCCCATCCATGGTGGCCATTCTCGAAGTCACAATGATTATCATATTTTCAATCACTAGAATGGGGTGTATTCTTTTAGAGACACTTCCTTAAGATTAATTTTTTTTGGGGTGGAAAACATCCTAGAAGGAATGATCTTTTGGGTAAGACCCAAGGATGTAGGGGTATCTCTTCTACCAAAATCATCCAAGGCTCACACCTTGGCCTACCACCTTTGACATACTCAAGGAGAAAACCTGAAACAACAAAAAACAAGAACACACAAACACAAACACACAAAAAAATGAAAAAATAAAAAATAAACATGCTCCTCGAATGTGTCAAAATGATAAAGCACAACCAAACACACACACACAATAAGATAAAAAAACATAATACGAACCACACAGGAAAAATACAAGAAAAACTTAACAACAAATAACAAAATGCTATAAAGACACAACCAACAAAAATTAAAAATTAAAAATTAAAAAGACCAAAACCTAAAAAATAAATAAATAAATATATAAAAAAAAACCAACAACAAACAACAAATAAAAACAAAAACAAAGAAAACACTCACCCACCAAAACACAAAAACACCAATTAACACAAACATATAGAAACACAAGCACAAGAACAACAACAAAAAACACAAAACAAAAACAAAAAAAATTCACATAAATAAAAAAGAACAAAGAAAAAAAATAGAACACAACAATGACCTTTCTAGAAACTAGAATTTTAGATTCGAGGTGTGGACCAATTGGTTAGACTAAACCCTATAAGGGGGGCAGATGTCCAAGGTTCAAATCTCGGACCTCATCGGACTGAATGCTCGTCTCTTTCTTGGTGCTTTTAGCAGTGTAAAAGGTTTAAAATTATTACGTCATGGTGGTTATAGGGGTGAACTGTGTGAAGATTTATGTTGTGGCTTTCGGGGTAAATAGTATAGAATACTATGGCAGCCATAAAAACTGGACAACCTACCAAATTCATGGAGGCTATTGATTCGACCATGTAAATTTAAAGAAAAACAATGACTTTTCTTGACCAAAAGACTTTTAAGGCAAGAAACAACAGAGGAAACGAAAGAAAGATTAGTTTGAGCTTAGGAACTAAAATATCCTGATCGAACCATAGAGAAGAAAAGAAAAAAATAATAAAAAACTAGGTACCTCCACAACTGGAGCCATTTAAAGAAATTATAAAAATAAGAGATTCCCTTATTTGTGAAGCCCATCATCTAGGAGGGCGGTCGTAGCAAGTAAGATCACCTTTTTCCAAAGCCCAAATAACTTAAGCATCAACACTCTTGTTCTAATCTCTGACCATATGATTATAATCAAATTTCAAAAATCCCATCTAGATTAACTAAATATTCTCAATAAATATTTTTATTCTCCAAATAACCTTATGATTCTTAGGAGTCTTCAAAATATTAATCATGAGTTGAGAGTCAAACTCAACTAGCACATTTTCCCATCCAACCTTAGTAGCCTCTTGAAGGCCTCTAAGGGTACATACCCCTCAGAAATGTTCTTGAATAAAATACCTTAATTCTCAGTAAAATTAAAAACCAGGGAGCCATCTGAAAGTCTACTAATTTCTCCTGCACTAACTTTTCCAGGATTCCCTCTAGAGGCTCCATTTGTAATGAATTTTCCAAAATACTTAGGAGGAGGTTGCCAATTCCTTATTCTATCCATATTGCAATTACTCATATTCCCTTTAAGTCAGTTGCTCTTAGAAGAGTTAATCTTTAATCTTTGCATCACTTGATCCCATATTTGGTGGGATTTTTGGGGGTGATTAAGGAGTTGATGGATTGATTCAACTAAGTTGGTAATGGTTTTTTATAGATATAGTGAATACCCTTCCTTTCTTGATTAAAAATTTGGTTGTTCCTTTCATTCCAGATATTCCAAAGAAAATGGTAGAACCCATCCAAACTAACTACCTAATAAAATGATAAACACTCTCTTCATTATGCCAATCCCTCCAAAGTTGTTCAAAAGTAAGAAAATTAGACAACTATAAACCAATTAAAATTGTCATTCTCCTCCATAGCTCAGAGGCTAAAGTACACTTAATAAAAATATGGTTGAGATTTTTCACATTCTCTTCACACATTTCACATCTAAAAGAGCCATGAAAACCACACTTCATAAGATGCTCCCCAGTAAGCACCTTGCGATGCAATAAAAACCAAGTAAAGAACCTCACCTTAGGCCAAAGCTTCTGAGCCGATAACTGAGAAAATATATCAGATGATTGGTTGGTATTATTATGGCATAAGGTTAAATAACCTTGAGAAACTAAATACTCACTCTTAGTAGTGTTGTTCCATCCAAAATAATATTTATCATGGGACCAAGAGAAAGATCTCATATGAAGGATGTATTGGATATCTTGTCTTTACCTTTTTTGAATTTGAATAGGCTAGTCCTCAATAGGGATACAATATCTACAAACCTCTGGCTTACCAGTATTGTACCAATAGCAATTAGCCACCTTTATCCAGTTAGCTCGGTGAAGCTCCTCCATCCAAGGTCTCCAATCATTTCCTTAAGATTTATAGGTTTTATGAGGCTATCTAAGTTATTTTTGCCTTATTAGGTACCTCTCTAGTAAATATTCAATATTTAGAAAGAAATAGATGATTAATTTATCTTCATCTCATAAAGCACTAAAGAATTTTAGTTCACCATAAACTTACAACGAAGAATTAATCACATATATTTATAAAGTAAAAATGTCATAAACATAAAAATACTTTATAAAGTAAAAGTTATAACAATTATAAACAAGGACTAAACTTTTCTTTTATTAAACAAAAGGTTTAAATCATTTAACATAAAAATAAAAAACAAGAACTAAAATGTAAATTCATAAAACATTGATATAACAATTATATTTAAGAACTAAACTTTTAATAAACTTTTCATTCATTTAATACAATCCATCTACAAAATAAAAAAATCGTTCTACTCTAAATATTTAATGCACCTATTAATTCAAAATGAATAATTCTACTAATATTAATTCACAATTGCGTCTATATTGCTTTTAAATAAAAGGAAATCACAATTCAAAACGAAACCTAACTATTATGCTTCTTTTTCTTTTAATTTAATTAAATAACCTTTATAAACAATTACTTTATATAGACTATTCATAACGTAACAATCAACATATATACAATTAACATTAAAGTAAAAACATTTCACGAATTTAATTCTACGTGCACATATCTTTTCAGATCAAACTTCCGTTTGTTTGTTTATATTGTAAGTAAAACATTTATTTATTTTAATGATAACATAAGGAAATGATGATGTCCATACATCCTAAAAGTATAAGAAGCCTAGACAGTTTTTAATTGGCTTTGAATTTTGAAATACTCGTTCTATTCTCATTTTGAAATTTGTTTAAATCCTTACACATCATTTGTTCTTCCTTAAGTTGTCTTATATCTAAAAATAAAAATATCACTATATTTTACATATAGTTTAAGCTTGGTTTGAAAATAATAAATTCAACCTTCTAAAAAGAAAAAGTTTTATAATAATTAGCCCTTATATTACAAATCTTGCTTACAGTAATTACTAAAATATGGGCTTCTGGATTTGCTTACCATATTTACTTGACCTCTTGCATATGAAAAGGACATTGTTCAATAATCTCATGCCTTTGAATACAACACAACATTTTGAATACTTCATCCAATGCTTTAGGCATCTCAAAACCTTCTTTTGGGGATCAAAATGATCCTTTTTGTATTTAATGATGAATGCATCTATTACAATATAGTAACATTGCCATATTTTCTTAACGTAAATCTCATGCCAACGTTTTCTTAAAGAACAATAGTGCATATGTGTGTATAATCTCATGCCAGTAGTTTTTTAGAGAAGAGAAAATGAACGTGCAAACGTATTTTTTTTTTGTTTCTATTAACCACCTTTTTTTTCCTTCTATATTCCTTTTTTTCCTCCCTTGTCTCCTTTTAAAGGAGATCGAGGAGAAATAGCTAGAGAAGTGTACTTCACTGGCCAACTCAACATTCCGTCAAAAAGAAAATAAAATTCAAACATATTTCTTCGAACATATTTCTATTCTCTTAAAAAAAGTCCTCTTCAATATATATACTTATAATAGTTTCTTTTTTAATCAAATAAATAACTAAACAAACAAATCAATTAATTATTATTATTATATAATAAAATTAATTAAATAATTAAACAACAATCAACGATCAAGTAAATTATTATACAAATCTATTCCTCCAATAATTTTTGTGTACAAACAATTTAATGATAATGATATTATCATTGCCAAGATGAGGGTAGCTCCTTGTGATACTTTGCTGGCCCTTGTGGTACTTTCCTTGCTATTGAAAGGTCATTTATTCATTAATATACATGCATTCAATATACAATATATACCTAAATAAATGCATCTATTCAGGCTTTCATGCACCACCCCTCCTTGCCATTAAAAATTTATTTATTCATTAATATAAAACATGTATTCAATATACACCTAAATCAATGCATCTATTCAGCCCCTTTTTTTTTTCCCCCCCCCCCCTTCTGGGGGGGGGGGGCCCCCCCCCGCCCCCCCCCCCCCCCCCCCCCCCCCCCCCCCCCCCCCCCTCTTCCCCTGCCCCCCCCCCCCCCCCCCCCCCCCCCCCCCCCCCCCCCCCCCCCCCCCCCCCCCCCCCCCCCCCCCCCCCCCCCCCCCCCCCCTTTTTTTTTCTTTTTTTTTTCCTTTTTTTTCTTTTTTTTTTTCCCCGTTTTTTTTGGGGGGGGGGGGGGGCGGCGCGTCGGGGGGGGGGGCGGGGGGCCGGGGGGGGGGGGGGGGGGGGGCGCGGGGCGGGGGGTGGGGGGGGGGGGCCCCGGCCGGGCGCGGCGGGGGGCGGGGCCGGGGGGCCGCCCGGGGGGCCCCCGGGCGGGGCCGGGGGGGCGCGGCGCGGGGGGGGCGCGGGGCGCGGCCCCTCCCCCCCCCCTTCCTCCCCCCCCCCCCCCCCCCCCGCCCCCCCCCCCCCCCCCCCCCCCCCCCCCCCCCCCCGCCGCCCCCGCCCCCGGCGCCCGCCCCCCCCCCCCCCAGAACATTAAAGTAGTAGTTTATACGTAATGATTATAGTAACAACTCAAATTTACTTACCTATTATATCGCATAAAACAACTTAAATAATTTTTAAGATAATTTTTTATTGAATTTAACGTTCAGCCTAAAATAGAGGTTTCATGTTCATGGTAATTAAGGTTCATCAATTGTATAATTCAATTAGTACAAAGTATATCAACCACTTTTTGGAATTTGAATTATTGCAGATAATCACCCAAGTGGACAAAATTGGCCAAATCCTTTAAAGGTGTCATTTTGTAGATTCAACTTTCTCATTTATCTTCCTCTTGTTTTGGCATGAAGGTCAATCCATGATTGAGGTTATCCTCTAGGGTCCATAACACCTAGAGGGTGGACGCATACTCTCCCCATCCCTTAGCATGTTGAACCTCGATTTAACTAATCGACTTGTCCAAAACTTAGTATGCAAGGGATTAACGTACATATGCCTAGTGTCTATTTGATTGTCCTCTTTCCTGGAGTCATCTAGAGCCTTGTCATTACCCTGACACTAGAATTAGTTTCAATTATCCATTATGACTCACGATAGTTTATCCCATACCAAACATCATGGCTAGACTAGTTACTTAGTCTTACTAGTCCACTTCTAGTCAAATAGTACAAAGACTTATCATCATACTTTTGAGCAACGACCTAGAGGAAGCATCCCATACCATCCCTCCTTATAATTTCTAACAGGGTCACTTGATTCGACCTCATTCTTGTCAGAAAATGACCGCTCTTGAGTCATGTTTCATGTTTACCCACATCTCAATGACATTGGATGTATTAGTTCAAATCATTCATTTTCTTTGGCAATGAATCTCATTCATCATTCTTGATGAATAATAATAAGGCTTTTAGGTCATTTCAAATGAATTCAATAGTTCTCTAAAAAAGTAGCAATTCCAAGGTTTTGCTTCTCTTATGATGTTTCAATAATAATAATATTATGTTTTCTATAAAGGTATATTACCCTAAAAATAATGTAAAGTTGTTTGCTAATTTAAAATATAGTTTCAAAACAACTAAAGGTAGGCCAATACAGTTTTCATGAGAACTTATACTTTAATAGTTATGTTGATAACTAGGGAACCCCTAAGTATTCTAAGTTAACCATTGTTTACGTCTATGTATATGAATAAATATAAAAAGGGACTTAATTTCCTAACCCCTCTTCACTTTTTGAGGTTAAATAAAGCAGCACTTAGAAAAACATAATAATTGCAAATTAAATATAAACTTTTACCCATCGCTCAGATTGGCTATTCTAAGATTAAAATATTCTTAATAGAAGAGAATAACTTTCCCTAACAATTCAATTCCTGACAAGGAACCAAATCGGGTAACGTTATGAAATGACTCTTATTTTTATTTTTATTTTTAATATTTTATGGTTTTCCTATTGGCTAGATGTCCTAGACTCCTACAACTTAATATTTTCTAAGAAATCTAACTTAACAAAAGTATTCACTCGAAATTTTTTTCACTAACAACAGGGTTTCTTATTTGGATACTCTTTTCTTTTCAAGATTCAAATATATATTTAAAATTATATTAGGTGGGATCTTGTTACACTCAAAGTTCTATTTGATGAATCTCCTATATAAGCTACTTGTAGTTTTCCATTTCATAGTAAGCCTTCTTTAATAACTGCACTTAGCTTATGCAACACCAATAATAGAAAATTTATATATGAATTGACAGAAATAGAAAGTGCAAGGCTAAATAGTTACCAAGAACTAAAAGTGTTATGTGTATATCTAATAATAATTACAATATGATGATTTTATTTACCGTGGATGACAGAGTAAGACTTTCTGACATAGACTTTGCTCTAGTGACACATTCACATCTATAGCTTAATACCAAATAATTTTAATGCAATTCAAGAACGACAGTGCCAAAATTTTACTCTAATTTATTTCATAACATAAAATGACTTAGAACATGAATCAAGTCAGCATATTCCAATGTTTTTCCAATAGATTTTACAAACATAGTTGCACCAAAACCCATCACTCTTCCCTCATAGTTCAAAAATAGGTTAGCCATTGGTAACCAAGAGTTATTGAGGTGATAAAATCATTATTATTCATTGCTCGTTGAAGGTTACAATTTATAGAGCTAGTGCAAAACAAACATTAGCTCAATATGATTGCAACTTACATAAATCACACAAATAAATCTCAATATTTAGGCATATGACTAACATAGCTAACAATATCCTAGATGCTCTCTAACCTATTCTATCTAACATAGCTACGAAAAAAATATGCTAATCAAACTTTGCTATCAAAGTCCAACAGTTATACAACTTTGGGTGTACAAGTTCTGAGGTTTAATTTTTTTTTAAGAAAATGAACAATCTTCACTAGAGTCAATATATACATAAATCATTATGGATATATCAACAACAGAATGTAGCCAAGCTAGCAAATAGTTATCTATAACATCAAATTGGGTAAATATATAGGCCACAACTAGAGATATTGGTTCAAGAATGTGCACATTCTTGAAAAAACACAAGTATATCCATCCTTCTCAATCCATTTCGAAGGATTCATGATGTTACCAGCTCACTTTTCTTTGGTGTCATTCTCATATCTTGACCACTACAATTCTCATATCTTAACCACTACAATGCTCCAACAACTCCCAAGACTCTTATGATGTAATGGGATCAAATATAGCTCATAATAAATTGATATGCCTACTTCTTTAATTTCTACATGCAGGTTTTCATCATTCACAATATAAATCCCACACAAAAAATACAATTATTAATTTGCTCATACACTGTCAACCAAACTTCACAATTAACCACATTTTTGTTAATCATAGTAACACCAAAATTTACACAGATAATAACATCTTTCCAGGTCTGGTGTTATCCCAATATTCACAAATGTGCAAATTTATTTTCAAATTCATAATTCTAGCTTCATACTACGTACAAGATATGGCTTAACTATTAACCGTCCATTTGTAGTTTCTTCAGGCTAGCAAACGATTCCCAATTTCAAAACAATTGTCTTTAACACATCACTAAACAAAAAAGGGTATTTTTCTATTTCATTTACACCAAGCACACATTGGCCACACCATCATCATCTGAGCAATACAAAGGTTAAGCTATGCTCACAACATCTATAGGTATTCCTCAAGAATTCAAAATAATAATTTTTTATTTGCACAAATAGGTTCAAGAAAGTATTCAAATCTAAATCAAAACATTTCTCTTTACTTGTAACATTTAATCAACTATTTCTAGCATTCATTAATACATTGCAAAATATAGTATGCACACCTGTAATAGTTATTTGAAGCCGAATTCAGATTTAAAACTCCTACAGATAGTTGTGAACTCCAAAAAACAAAAATATAAAACTTGAATGTCGAGTCATTCTCTTTTACAAACTGAATATAAAATGAATAGTCATTTCCTTCAACTAACTTCTCTGACTTTCGCTTGAGGAACATGGAAGTAGTTTCACCATATAATCATTACCATTACCAGCAATTATCTAAATCACTTTGCTATCACACATTCACTAGATTCATTAGATCATGGACATCGGGGAATATGCCAATTACGTTTCATTTATATTTCATTTATTATTGTTTATAATATATGTTTATGTTATACACGTACAACATATACAATACATATGCATAATAATAATAATAATACATGCATATTTCTTTTTATTATTATTATTTTTTATATATACACACCTCTACTTTACAACTTAATAATAAGCATACAAACAATCTCCATTTCTCAAATTCTTGGTAAATTAAGGCTCCCATGCTCTTGGCACTTTCATTGCCCTCAAAAAATTCATGAATGCATCACCTTTCATCAACCAACAACCTTATTTTCAAAACAAAGCACACACACCATACAAGTCGTTCATGAGATCTACATGATATGCATATGCATGAGCTTCCATGTACTCACGAGCCGAATCATCACTTCCTACTTACCTTTTCTTGCAAACCTTCTCCCAAACCATCAAAGGAAAGTACCTGGTCCTACGTGCACAATGACTATCAACAATACCACATTCCAAAAGAAAATGTAAGTATAAACTATAATCCATCAATTTATCTATAATCAATGGTTGTGCGAGGAGGGTCATTACATCCTCTCCCACTAGAAACAAACACAGTCCCTACGTTTTATTGCATATTTAAAGTCAAACATATACATATATGTTCAAGAATTCATCAATACACATATATGTCCACACATAATCATTCAATAATTCAAACATGTTTACATATTCCACTTCACATAATATTTCATTTTTGCATTCAACAATAGCAAATCCATATATCCATACATAAACCAAAACATATTAAAAAACAACTCCACTCAGTAGTCCAAATATTCAACCACACATATTTACATATATATCATAAATCCACATAAAAAGTTTTAAAATGTTCATGTTTACTCAAACAAAAAAGGAAATTGTTTCTACATATCAACCACATTCTCCCATGTGGAATTTTTGTCTGAGTAGTGCTCCCATTGGAACCAACATTGGTCTATGTTCATTCTTCTCAAGCTCTTGGTTCTAAAACCAAGTATTCTGACTGAATGAACTTCAATTTTCAATAGATTGAACATCTAAAAATTGGAAACATTCCAAATATGAGTGGTGCAAAAAATATACTTCCTAAGGAGGGACACATGGAAGACATATGGATTTTTTATAAGCTTGGTAGCAAAGCAAGTTTATATGCAATAGGGTTTATTTTACCTATAATTTCAAATGGACCCACATATCTAGGGTCAAGTTTGGAAGATTTAATAGAACTCTTTGTAGGTTTCACCCTTAAGAAGACTCTATCACCCACAGAGTATTCCCTCAATGTTCTTTTGAGGTCCATGTAGCTCTTTTGGCGATCTACAACCTCCTTGAGCTTTTTTTGAATTCCTTTTAAATATTTTTCCATTTTTTATAGTATATGAGTCGATCACTACCTGATATTTTTATTATCCCATGATAATGAAGTCCTACATCTTCTTTCATACATGGCTTCAAATGGTGTCATACCTAGTGATGCATGATAGTTGTTATTGTATGTAAATTTGACTAGGTATAGATAATATTCCCATTTAGTATGTTAATCCATATAATACATTCTCAACATGTCCTCTAAGACCTGATTCATCCTCTCAATTTGTCCATCCATCTCAGGGTGATAAGTTAAACTTATATTAAGTTTGGTACCCATCACTTGGTGCAAATCTTACCAGAACTTTGAAGTAAAACATAAACCCTTATTCGAGATTATAATTATTGGAAATCCATGTAGTATCACTATATCCCTAGAAAACTTACTTGCTATAGAAGGTGCATCATCTTGAATATTCCTAGGTATGAAATGTGCAACCTTGGTTAACTTATCTACAACAACAAATATTGCATCATGCTTAAACCTAGTCTTAGGCAACCTGACCATAAATTCCATCAACACCACCTACCATTTTTGTGTAGGAATGTCATATGGGTACAAATGACCTATTGGGTGCAAATATTCTACTTTAACTTTCTAACACTCCAAGCACCTAGCCACATAATCATTAATGTCTTTTTTCATTCCTGGCCAATAATAGGCCTTTCTCAAACTCTCGCGCATCTTCACCCTCCTGGGTGCACAAAATAAGGAGTATTATGTGCCTCCTTTAGCATAGTTTCTCTTAATCCACCCAAATTTGGAACAATCAATCTATTATTATAGTACAACAAATAATTTTTATGTACAAACCCTATGTTCCTTTTAGACTCTTGCTCAATATGATCTTCCATTTTCTACAAAAATTATCATTTTGTTACAATTCCTTAATTTGATCTACCATATCATAATGCCATTGTATTATTGCAGCAATGTGTTCTCTCCTACTCAGAGCATCAATGATCTTGTTATCCTTAACCTTGATGTATTCAATGATAAAATTATACTCCACTAGAAACTCCACCCATCGACATTGTTTGTCATTCAACAAGGGTTGAATGAAAATGTACCTTAAGCTTTGACGATCTATCTTAAGTTCAAACGATTTCCCAAGAAAATAGTACCTCCAAACCTTAAGAGCATGCACAATAGATATCAAATTCAATTCATGAGTGGTATATTTTACCCCATGTCGCTTAAGTTTTCTTTATTCAAAGGAAATGATCGTGTCTTCTTGGGTAAGAACTCCTAAACCTCAATAGATGCATCAGTGCATACTATAAACTTTTGAGTAGGTTCAGGTAACTGTAAAATTGGTGTGATCATCAACCTCTCTTTTAGAGTTCGAAAGGCTTCTCCATCCACTTAAAATACTTTCCTTTTATTTGAAGGTTTGTAATAGGTTGAGCAATTTTTGAGAAACCTATGACAAATCATCTATAATAGCCTACCAACCCCATAAAACTACGCACCTCAGTTACATTTGTGGGTGCAAGCCAATCAATAATAGCTTCAATTTTCTTGGGATCGATAGCAATCCCCTTAGTAGATACTATGTGGCCTAGATACTGTACCTAAGGAGTGTAGAATTCATACTTTGATAGCTTCTCATATAGCTGATTCCTCCTAAGGATCTCAAGTATAGTTCTCATATGTTGATTGTGCTCCTCCTTATTTCGAGAATAGATTAGTATGTCATCAAGGAACATGAGCACAAAATGGTCTAACTTCTCTCTAAAAAAATATTCATGAGATTCATGAATGCATCTAGAGTGTTTGTCAATCCAAAAGGTAGGATTGTAAACTCATAATATCCATACCTTGTTCTAAAAGCAATCTTATGTGTGTATTCTTCTTGAATTCTTAGTTGATGGTAGCTTGATCTAAGTTCAATTTTGAGAAGAAATTAGCTCCTTTCAACTGATCAAAAATATCATCTATTCTTGATAATGAGTATATATTCTTAATGATAACCTTGTTTAGCATCCAATAGTCTATACATAATCTTAAGGATTCATATTTATTTTTAACAAACAAAATAGGATCACCCCATGGTGACACACTCGTCTTGATATGCCCCTTCTCTAATAGGTCCTAAAGTTGTGTCTTGAGTTCTTGTAACTCTATAGGAATCATATTATATGGTGCCCTAACAATGAGCATAGTTATAGGAAATAACTCTATAGAAAAGTCAAATTGGGGAGGTAAACTTGGTAGGTCCTCCAAAACCACATCCTTAAATTCACCCAAAATATGATGCTTTTGGAAGAGGTTAGAATCAGCTTTAGTTTCTTCCTTCTTGTTCATCTTAACTACATAGATCATTCCCCCCTTCCTTATTGCCTTATTCACTTGCATTACAAACAACAAATGTAGTTTAAAATAACTACGATCACAATGAATTCTAACCCTCTAATTAGTTTCATTTGTGAACTCTAACCATCTATCTTCAAAATTTAAGAGGGCTTTATGGGATTTCAGCCAATCAACACCAAGAATGATGTCAAATGCATGCAGGGGTGCCACATACAAATACCAGTTGGTTTTACCTTGGGGTAAGATAATGTGAGGATCAAATAAATATTGGTTAACTGATTAGGTCTACCCTAACCCATACTCCTTTCAATCATCCTTTCCATAAAATTTCAAAATCATGACCTTCTTCAAATTTTTGGCCAGTTCAACTCCCACTCGGGCCCTACTTAACCCTTCAACCTCACTAGGAACTTCTTGTCTAACTTCAAGTTCCCTATTCCTAGTCAATTCCTCTATCAATTTTTGTTGTTGGACTATCAACTCTTGTGGTTGGATCATGTGCACTTTATGTTGCATCATTTCCTCTTTTTGTTGATCCATATGAGTTTGCAATAGTTGTACTACCTTTGTTAAACTTCCATCCTCCCTATCAGTCTCATTTGATGGAGGCTCATTTTGTAGTTTCATTTATCTTTTCCTTCTAAGACCTATTTTTTTTGGGTCCTATTCAAGGTCATTTCTGAAGTATTATGAAGGTCTCTTCCTATCCACCTCCCGTGGGATTCTCAGATGAACCACCTCATAACAAATGCACCATCACACTTGTTGGTAAAATAAAACTAGGTTAATTTATTGGTTTAGGTTTTTTTAAAAAAATATTTAGAGTCCTACAACATAAGGATCTCATATGCTCTGATACCACAAGTAACAACCCAAGTCTACTCACCTAATTGCACCACATAAAACAACCCAAGCAATTTCCAAGGTAATTTTTTTATTATTGAGTTTAGAGTTCATCCTAGAAAAGAGGTTTCATTTTCATGGCAATTAAGATTCACCAAATGATTCAATAATGTATAATTCAATTAGTACAAAGCATATCAACCACTTTTGGGAATTTGAACTATTGTAGACAGTCACCCAAGTGGACGAGATTGGCCAAATATTGTAAAGGTGTCATTTTGTGGATTCAACTTTCTCATTTATCTTCCTCTTGTTCTGGAATGAGGTTCAATCCATGGTTGGAATTATCCTCTAGGGCCCATAACACCTAGAGGGTGGACGCATACTCTCTCCATCCCTTAGCATGTTGAACCTCGACTTAACTAGTCGACTTGTTCAAAACTTAGTATACAAGGGGTTAGCGTACATATGCCTAGTGTCTAGTTGATTATCCTCTTTCCTAGAGTCAACTAGAGCCATGTCATTACCCTAATACTAGACTTGGTCTCAATTTTCCATTATGACTCACGATAGTTTGTCCCATACCAAACGTTGTGGTTGGACTAGTTACTTAGTCTTACTAGTCCACTTCTAGTCAAATGGTACAAATACTTATCATCGTACTCATCGAGAAACGACCTAGAGGAAGCATCCCATACCGCACCTCAATATAAGTTATAACAAGGTCACTTGATCCGACCTCATTCTTGTCGAAAAATATCTCCTCTCAAGTCATGTTGCATGCTTACCAACATCTCAACGACATTGGGTGTATAATTTGAAACCATTCATTTTCTTTGGCATTGAATCTCATTCATCCTTCTTGATGAATAAGAATAAGGCTTTTAGGTCATTTCAAATGAATTCAATAGTTCTCTAAAGAAGTAGCAAGTCCAATATTTTGCTTCTCTTATGATGTTTCAATAATGATAGTATTATGTTTTCTATAAAGGTATATTATCCTAAAAATAGTGCAAAGTTGTTTTCTAATTTAAATTATAATTTAAAAACAACTAAAGGTAAGCCAATATAGTTTTCATGAGAACTTACACTTTAGTAGTTATATTCATAACTAGGGAATTTCTAAGTATTCTAACTTAACCATTGTTTACATCTATGTATATTAATAAATATAAAAAGGGACTTAATTTCCTAACCCCTCTTCACTTTCTAAGGTTAACTAAAGTAGCACTTAGACAAAACATAATGATTATAAATTAAATATAAACTTTTACCTATCACCCGGATTGCCTATTCTAAGATTAAAACATTCTTAACAAAAGAGAATAACTTTCCCTAACAATTCAATTCCCGACAAGGAACCCTATCGGGTAATGTTACGAAAGGACTCTTATTTTTTTAATCTTTCATGGCTTTCCTATTGGCTAGACGTCTTAGAATCCTACAGCTTAATATTTTCTTAGAAATCTAATTTCACAAAATCATTCACTCACAAACTTTTTTGCTAACAACGAAGTTTCTCATTTGGATACTATTTTCTTTCCAATATTCGAAGATAAGTTAAAAATTATATGAGGTGGGCTCTTGTTACGCTCAAAGTTCTATTTGGTGAATCTCATGTATAAGCTACTTGTAGTTTTACATTTCACATTAAGCTTTATTTAATAACCACACTTAGCTTATGCAACACCAATAACAAAAAATTTAGATATGAATTGACAAAAATAGAAAGTGCAATCCTAAATAGTTACCAAGAACTAATAGTGTTATGCGTCTATCCAATAATAATTATAGTATGGTGATTTTGTTTACCATAGATGATAGAGTAAGAATTTTTGACATAGGGTTTTCTCTAGTCACACATTCACATTTGTAGCTTAATACTAAATAATTTCCATGCAATTCAAGAATGATAGTGCCAAAATTTTACTCTAATTCATTTCATAGCATAAAATGACTCATAACATAAACCGAGTCAACATATTCCATTGCTTTTCTAGTAGGTTTTACAAACATAGTTGCACCAGAACCCATCACTCTCCCCTCATAGTTCGGGTGAAGGTTAGCCATTGGTAACCAAGATTTATACAACTTTGGGTGTACATGTTTTGAGGTTTACTTTTTTTAAATAAAATGAACCATCTTCATTAGAGTCAATTTATGCATAAATAATTATAGATACGTCAGCAATAGAATGCAGCCATGCTAGAAAATAGTTGTCTATAACATCAAATTGGGCAAATATACATGCCACAACTAGAGATATTGGTTCAGGAATGTGCACAGTCTTGGAAAAACACAAGTATTTCCTGACTTCTCAATCTATTTTGAAGGATTCATGATGTTACCAACTCGCTTTTATCTAGTGTTATTCTCATATCTCGACCACTGCAATGCTCATATCTTGACCACTACAGTGCTCCAACGACTCCCAAGACTCATATGATGTAATGGGATCAAATATAGCTCATAATAAATCGATATGCCTACTTATTTAATTTATACATGCAAGTTTTTATCATTCACAAACATGCATTCCATCCATGATACAAATCCCACACAGAGATAATACAATTACTAATTTGCTCATACACTGTCAAACCAAACTTCACAATTAACCACACTTTTGTTAATCATAGTAACACCAAAATTTACATAGATAATAACATCTTTCCAGGTACGATGTTATCTCAATCTTCACAAATGTGCAATTTATTTTCAAATTCATAATTCTAGCTTCATACTACGTATAATATATGGCTTAAATATTAATCGTCCATTTGTAGTTTATTTAGGATAGCAAACGATTCCCAATTTTAAAATAATTATCTTTAACACATCACCAAATAGAAAAGGGTATTTTTCTATTTCATTTACACCAAGCACACATTGGCCACACCACCACCGTCTAAGAAATATAAAGGTTAAGCTATGCTCGTGGCATCTAAAGGTATTCCATTCAAAATAACAATTTTTTATTTGCACAAAAATTTCAAGTATTCAAATCTAAATCAAAAAATTTATCTTTACTGGCAATATTAAATCAACTATTTCCAACACTCATCAATACATTATAGAATATAGTATCCACACCTTTAGCCTTTGTTTGAAGCCAAATTTAAATTGAAACTCCTACATACATATGTGAAATCCAAAAAACTAAAACATATAACCTTGAATGCCCAATCATTCTCTTTTACAAACTGAATAAAAAAAATGAATAGTCATTTCTTTCAACCAAATTCCCTCACTTTCACTTGGGGGACATGGGAGTAGTTTCACCACATAATAATTACCATTACCATCAATTATCCAAAACAATCCTCTGTCACACATTTACTAGATTCGTTGGAGCGTGGGTATCGAGGAATATGTCATTTATGTTTTATTTATTATTATTTATAATATATGCTTATGTTATACACGTACAACATATATAATACATATGCATAATAATAATAATACATGCATATTTATTTTATTATATTTATATAATTTATTTATATATTTTCCTCTACTTTGCAACTTAATGATAAGCATACAAACAATATCTATTTCCCAAATGCTTGGTAAAGGAAGACTCCCTTGATCTTGGCACTTTTATTTCCCTTGAAAAAACCATGAATGCATCACCTTTCATCAATCAATAATCGTATTTTCAAAACAAATCACACACACTATACAAGTCATTCATGAGATCTACATGATATGCATATGCATGAGCTTCCATGTACTCACAAGCTGAATCATCACTTCCCACTTACCTTTTATTAACAACCTTCTCCCAAACCATCGAAGAAAAGTATATGGTCTTGTGTGCACAATGACTATGAAAAATACCACATTCTAAAATAAAAGGTAGGTATAATCCATCAATTTATCTATAATCAATTGTTGTGCAAGAAGGATCATGATAATTATCTAAGACTATCCAATAAATTGACATCCTTGAAGCTTTTGTATCAGTGACTATTTCATATTCCTGAAAGGAAAGATAGTTGAAAATGGTAATTGTAGTTGAGATTAAAACTATCCAATCAATGTGGTGTAAATAGAAAAATCTAAAGCGGTGAGTGTTCATATTCAATCAATTGTTGGAGAAAAAATTCAACTTCTAAATATGATGAATTCAGACTATATCATAAGGTTCAACATTAATATCTCTTATTTTATTTTTCTAATTGTGAACTATGAAGAGCACATGGATGATTTTGCAGGGCTTGTATTCTGTAAGTTTGGAATTTTTAGATATGGAATAGAGGTTGAATATTTTAAAATATATATATGTGGGGCTCGTTACAAGGTGAAATTGAATGAGGTAACTTGCTAGAATGGGCTCTTTGAATTTCAAAATGACACATGATGGAATTTAATGTGGCTTATAGTCAGCCTTACGTATCAACCCTTTTTGTTTTATTTAGGCAATTATCAATGTCGTACACTGAACTGTGCTCAAAATAAAATAATGTGTGACTATAGTCCTTTTACCATGAATTGATCTCTCACCATCACTATCCTTTCCACCTTCTATTATGAGCGCTTCTCAAACAAAGCTTGATATTTTCTATTTGGCTTGGTATTTATCAAGAAGAGACCTAGGTTCAAACCTTGGGGTATGACTATTTGCAAAGTTAGTAGTGGCCAGACACTTACTAAGAAGAGACGTAGGTTCAAACATTAGGGTACGCATATTTGCAATGGTAGTAGTCTAATATGAATTCTCTTATTGTGCTCCAGATAGATGATGGTGATACGTATCCGGGTGAATGGTGATCCCCTCACACCAACCAACAACAAAGAGGTAGTAAAGGCTTGTTGGGAGAAGCCCCTTTGGTTTGAACCCTACACTTGGCAGTCACTAAAAATAGTGTGGATGTAACTAAATCCCCTATGTATATAAAAAATAAAGCAATATTTTTAAAAATAAGGGAAAAAATTCCATCAAATCATATGATAAAGAGAATAAGAAAAATTAAAGTAAGAAGACATGTAAGCAAGAAAATTTAAAGAAAGAGGATATGTAAGTAGAAGTAGTTATGGCAACAACAATATTAACAAAAAGAAGGAGGTAATAAAAACCTTAATAAATTATAATTTTAATAATATTATTAATGTAAAATTTTTGTTCATTACAAATATAATTACTAGAAAAAGTATTTATTGTAAAACGTTTGGTCATTATGAACATAATTACTAGAAAAAGCATAAGTAAAACATGTTAATTTTTAAGAAAAATAAGAAGAACAAAGTAGTGTATTTTATTCTTGTGATATTACCAAAAAAATCACCAAATATATATGCCTTTTGGATAGCGGTTGCAACAATCACATGATAGACAACAAAAACATCTTTGTAAAGATAGATGAATCTATTAAATCTCAAGTATGGCTTGGAGATGACAAATAAGTTTATGTTGTAGGCAAAGGCAGCATTGCAATTAAGATAAAAAAATGTGAGATAAATTTTATTCATGATGTTTTATATGGACCTATATTAGCTCATAATTTGTTGAGTATATGATAACTTATTGTAAAAGGAGATTATGCTATTTTTGAAAACAATGTTTTGTCTATGATAAATATTGTAGCCAAACTTAGTATGATAAAAAAAATCCTTTTAGAATTGCATATGGAAAAACTCAAGCCCTAAAAGTTATCTTAAATGATGAATCTTTGTTATGGCTAATGAGGTATGAAACTTGAACTTTTGAGGGCTAAAACTACTATATCAAAAGCAAATGGTGAAAGGATTAACATTTATTGAACAAAATTATCAAGTTTGTCAAGGTTTTATTTTTGGTAAGCAACATCAAGATTCTTTTATAATAGGAAAAACATGGAGGGTAAAGGCCCCACAAGAATTAGTCTCTGTTAGAAACCTTGTAGTAAATTAAAATCAAATCTACACAATATTGTAACAATAAATGGAAATTTAATGCAAATGATTAACAATATTTCATCATGAAATGAACATAAAAATTATATTATAGATATAAAAGCACATTTGAAATTGTAGGCCACTTCTAGGGGGAAACCTCAATAATAAATAATAATTAATGCAAATGATTAACAGTATTGCAATATGAAATGGAAATACAAAAAATTATATTATGGAAACAAAAGAAAATTATAAAATTGCAAGCCATTTCAAGGGGCAACCTCCTTGGAAGCAAAGCTTCATTACAATATCAAAATATGAGATGAACCATCCTCTTTTCCCCTTGGTTATTTTAAATACTAGCTAATCCTAACCCTAATACTCAAGTGTTCCCATCCATTTGCAAGTGGGGCCCCAAGCTAGTAACTCCTAAACAAAAATTGTTATCTTTATATAACATCTCTTTATAATAAATAACGGTCACATCATATGGACCCATAAGCCCAAAAGCCCAATGTACCACATGACTATGCAATTATTAATGATGTTAGGAAAGGGTCTTAACATGTTCTTCCCATTCAAAAACACTTTTTCCTCAAAGCTTGATATGAGGAAACTATTATTGGAGTTGTTGAAGAGATTCCCATGTGGCATTATTTAGTTGTAATACCTACCATTGGACTAAGACTTCAATGATGGTGTGGTTGTGGAGAGTGTAGTTTTTATGGTTCAAAATGTTGTCAAGATCTAAAATTATCGAACTTTCATCATCAAACTCAAAAAGTGTCAATTGGAGTTGAGTGTGGTTTCCAAATACCTTCAGACAAGAGTCATGTAAGACTAGATGGATCTTAGAAGAAGGTGGTAAAGCGATCTTATAGGCCACTTGTCCAATTTAATAATCTTGCTACAAGATTTTGGTTAGCATGGAGTTGTATTGATGTTTTCTTATATGGCTATATTCAAATGAAGACCATGTCCCTACATTGAAACTATGCTCTAAATAGTGTTGATATGTTTGTTGTCACATCCAATTCTAAGCCATTATCAAAATTTCCTTTAATTGCTATAGTAGTTTGGTTAAAAACACACGTCATTTGTAGGTCTACATACATTGAACAAGGCTATTATTTATATTTTAAATGGTTTAAGACAGACACGCTCACCATTTACTTTTTGCTTTTTTCCAACTAATATTTTATGCCAACTCAACCCCTCACATTGACATTGATGTTGATATCTATGTTCATGTTCATGTTCATTTACCTTTCTATCTAGCTTAATGTCTAAGTTTCAAAATCCCTATGATATTTTTCATAAGTAGTGACTTTGAATGACTTCAATTCCATTTTGAAGGATAAAGATCTATCCATCTATCTAATTATTGAGTGTAGGACTTGGAAAAATTGGGAGTAGTTAGTGCTAGAGTAGAAGTCTTGAGTTTATGACTTGGAAAAATAAAATTTGATCTATATGCTTTTAGCCACCAAACAACATAAATATATCTAGTTTTCATTTCAATTTTAAGGAAAGAAGAGTTGTACATAAAAGAAAATATGAAATCTCTACTTTTATTTGTAGTGTTTTAGAATATCAAAAAATAGGTATAGGTAAATATACATGTAAGTATTATTATATATTATATAATTTTTATTGTTGTTTTAAGGTTTTTACTCACACTATTTTGGGACATCATTTCTTGTGTATAAGGTATTTTCATCTACGTATTCTTTGAGACTCCTATGTTCCTCTTCCATTACCATACTTCTAATATATGTAGATGAATTATTTGCCTTATCTAGTCAACAATGACCATTTTCACATGAGACTTGCTTTCATTTCCTATAAGCCATTATGAACTTCACAACCAAGATGGAGGCATTAACCAAACCCTTGAAATTTACTCTTCTATTAGTCTTTCTCCTTGATAAATGGTTACATTGATATTAGAAGCATTCATTGATATTTGACTTATGTTCCATATTGCTCTTTGACAATAACAAAGGAGAATAACTATTATTACTATGGTCCAAAAGTGTATCTCTATATTTTTCTATATCCATACAAATATCTTCAACTTGTTCATCATCAGAGATTAAGTTTCCACTTAAGTATTTAGGAAATTAAATTTACTTGATTCTTGTCAAACAAACAAGTATTTAGGATATAGAAAAATTTAGACATACAACCTATGTAAGTTTACATCCATGGGTTACTTACATCCATGTTTTACAACACACCAATTGCTTGGCAATCAACAAAGTCCTTATATATATATATATATAAAAAAAAAAAAAAAAAAAATATATATATATATATATATATATATATATATATATCAATAACATTATTTTCTTCTTTAAAATTATTGGATGGGTAGTGAAGCATTATACAATTCATGTAAGCTACAATAATAAGATAATTAAAATTATTATATAAACTTGAACTCATATGTTTTTGGCTAAAGAGAATTAAATCCTAAAACTCTCTCTTTCTCAAACCACTAAGCTCCAGGCTTTAGTATAAGTATGTGAGATGTTTTGCCACTATAAAAAATAGATTAACACAACATAGAAAGGAAAAAATGAATTTGCACAAAAACCCTATACAATATATTTACTCTTGGTTGTCTCAAGACACTCTTTGTGTGTCACATTTTCTCCAAGTCTAGATGAGGCTATTTTTTTTCTATTTTTAATTTCACTTGAAATCTCAATTCTATCTCAATTTGGTTTTTATCTCTTTCAATATCACATTTTTCAACAACTTTGTTGAACACAATATTTACATTTCTATCTTTCCATATACAAATTATCTCTTTCAAATATTAACTTTTTATTGTGCTCAAGATTTAATACTATGTTATTTGTGTCCATACCCTCTAATTTAAAGTCCTATTACAATGTCTAGAGTAAATTTTTAGATTTTTCATGTTTCTTTGGATAAAGTTCATATCGAATTGAATTTAAATTTTCTCCTATAGCTTAGTTATTTCATCAAGGCAACACCAAAAGGTATTTTTATTTTGTCTAGTCTTTAAATCATCTAGGTTGTGATTCTAACTCTATCATTCATCCTTTGAACACATTATTATGTGCAAAATGAAAGTAATTAGTTTTGGATTCCAAAGCCTTTTAAATTTAAGAAAAGTCAACCCCAAGCCATTGTATGCATATAATTTTTCAATTAAATAAACCTCAAACTAAATTCATTGCATACAAATAATTATTCCATGCTCTACCTAGTAGCTATCATGACTTTGTCATGCAAGCCATAGAAACTTATCTTGAGTATGATGATACCATTTGTTGTTCTTTGATTAACCTTATCCTTCCTATTAAAAGCTTGCAATAGTAATCCTTGTCTTTCCAATCTTATCTTGATAATTTAATTACAAATATAAAATCTCTAAATGGAGTAACACATGATAATGAATTTTATTGTAAATATTTTCTTAAGTTCCTTCTTAACTTACCAAATCTCAATGTATTAATATGAAATTGACTTTTATAAATTTTATTTACATTTTTATCCTTTCTTTGACCACCATCTGCATTTAGGTTTCTTATTTCTTAAGTTCAAATACAAAGACCATTAGTCTCCTACACCCATATAAAAGGTTGTCACATTTGGTCCTTTCTTTGATGCTTCTCCATTCTAAACTTTTTGTGTAATTTATTTGGATTACTACTTACAGTCAAGAAATATTTCATTGCTTTTATTCTTTATACAATATTTTTATCATATTTATTAATGACATCTAAACTATATCATACCATGGAGAGTTTCCTATTCTTATTGCTTTAAGCTTATCTCTAAAGCCTTGAAAAAATTACCTTGTCATAAACTTACATTTCTTCCCCTCAAATTCATATTCAATTGGTTTTCTAGAAATTTAGAAACTCCTCTTGTGATAGAAGATCTCATAACTTACTACAAATCTTGAAATATATTTAAAGCATGTTTCTAGATTTTGTTTAGAATTATCCAACTTAGGTTTATTTTGGCATGCTTCTAGAAAATATTACAATTTTTAATACCATATATCTCATTTCTCACCTCTACAAAACTTACTAAGACAATTAACATTCACTTGAATCCCAACTCATACAAAACCTTGTACCATGTCATGTTGGCATACCCCACCAAGTACTACCTACTATATAAGGTTCTTGACCATATCGGTTCTTGTCATCAATCAAGCTTCAATCAATAGGATCTAAAATATTTTGATTCAAGTTCCAAAGGAGGGAGTGGGTTATTTTAAAAAGGAAAGAGGTTGCTTTAAAAGTGTGTGTTGAGGGA
Source organism: Wollemia nobilis (assembly GCA_028583015.1). Taxonomy (NCBI): domain Eukaryota; kingdom Viridiplantae; phylum Streptophyta; class Pinopsida; order Araucariales; family Araucariaceae; genus Wollemia; species Wollemia nobilis. The sequence continues at coordinate 87,948 of JAQPPZ010003895.1, forward strand.
GCAGGAGGAGGGGGTTGTTTGAAAAGTGAGAGAGGTGTATTTAGTAAAAAAAGGGGGGGGGGGGGGGTTATTTATTTTGTTTGAAAAGTGAGAGAGGTGTATTTAGTTAAAAAAAAGGGAAGTCATTTATTTTGTTTGAAAAGGGATGAGATGTTTCAAAATTAAGGTTAACCAATATAAATTAGATCTTGAATATTACTATTTTTATTTTCACAAGCAAATTTGATTGGTATGTCATGCACAAGAGAATATAGAAGAAATCCTATTAATTACAAAAACCTAGCATTAATCCACAATAGTATAAGTAAATTCATTGAAAAAATAAAATAATTTGACCCTCTAAAACCATACATATATACCATCATCACAAAAACAATGTAGGAAACTATGCAATGGCAATCAACTTATGAAAAATTTGATAAGTATTTTTTCAAACCCCATCTACTATAGGATTTCCCTTGTTATGAAGGCATGAGGAGAATTCACAGGTAAAGAGTGACCAGGTGAGTACACCCACAAGTGGTTTATTTAATTCATCCATGGTTTATTAATGCATAAGCCAAACTTCCCAACAATAATAAGTTCCCACACCATTTTACCTTGATGCTTCATTACAAGGTTCATTAAAATATCAATGTGTATTTTACTTTTACACCACAATTATTGAGCATATGGATTAAGTCATTCATTTATGTGAGCACATAGATTTCAAGAGAAGATTATTTGGCAATGATGTGCACCCTAGGGATTTGGGAATAAACTAACAATATTTATAGTCCCTAATCTAGTTGGTTCTCTAAAAATGAAAGCTTTGGTCAATAAGATTTGCTCATCACTTTTTGATCATATTAGTCAGATTATTTTAGGATTCCTCTAATATTTATATGAATTAAAGAAAATTATATATAAATACATGGCTATTAGGTCATCTCCCCAAGACTTACCCCTCCCTAATATTTAACATGAGGATTTGTAGTTGACCATAATAATATTAGATCATCATATTGATCCATAGACCTATGATAAGGAGAAACTTGTCTACCTTGCTCACACACTATTACAAGATTTACAACATATTAGTTATGATACTATATTTATTGCACATAGTTCTTTTAAGTCATGTGGTACATGGATTACTAGCTTGATCACCGAATTGCATCATATTTTGATGAAATCATGCACATGTCCTTCTCATTCTATGTATAAGTTTGGGGAGTTATCATTCCATCATCAAGTTGTTCATTATCATTTGGACATTCTCATGGATGATCAGATCAATTGTTGACATGGTTAATATATCAAATTTTAACCTCATGACCATGTACATGATGATGAAAAGGATGTTAAGTTTTTACATCAAGTAGAGTATAATGTTAGTAAGGTAGAATAGTTTTAGACCGTTAAGGCCGCTATTATTGAGGTGAAGCTTGCCACTTCATCTCACAAAGCACCTATAGGCAATAAGAATGGTGTATTTTATTCACACTCTAACACATAAGAAGAGGAGGTATACCCATACTTCTATGACTTTGATTTAACATATTAAAATTTTGATATAAAATTAAAATATTAAAAAATATAAATTAAAAAATAATTGACCCGAAGGGACAAAAGAATGGTTTGGACTATATACCCTCAACATTATGTCAGAGACTTCTATAACATTAGTCTAAAATATTAAAATTTTGATATAAAATTAAAATATTAAAAAAATGAATTAAAAATAATTGTCCCGAAGGGAAAACGCAATGGTCCATACTTTATACCCTCATATACCAGAGACTTCTATGAATTGGTCTAAAATATTAAAATTTTGATATAAAATTTAAATATTAAAAGAGATTAATTAAAAATAATTGTCCCGAAGGGTCAACACATTGATCCAAGCTTTGGATTTAATTCGGGAGGTCAAGGTTTAAACCACAACATCCTGAGTGTGTGAGGGGTAGGTGTGTGTGAATACTCTTTTGATAAGTTTAGATCTTGACCTTATGAGGGGTGATGGCTAGGATGAGAATGCTCAACCCTAAGCACTCACACTCCTCAAAACCAAAATAATAATAACTATTATCATATGGAAAAATAAATGTAATTTTAATTTAATTCATTTAATAAATAATGCAACCTTATAATAATTTGATAAAAGAGTCCCAAAGGCTGAGTGGATTGGTAGGTGTTTGTCTGACTAGACATTTACCAAAAAGAAATTTGGGTTCAAACCTTCGAGTTGCCAATTTGCAAAGGTATCTGATTTGAATCCTCTAAATACATGCTAAACAGACAACGACTATAACTTTGGTCTAAAATATTAAAATTTTGATATAAAATTAAAATATTAAAGAGATGAATTAAAAAAAGCAGTGCTTCATCATTTATACTTTTAACGTTATGCCAGAGACTTCTATGACTTTGGTCAAAAATATTAAAATTTTGATATAAAATTAAAATATTAAAGAGATTAATTAAAAAAACACAGTGATCCAACATTTATACTCATAACGTTATGCCACACACTTTTATGACTTTGGTCTAAAATATTTAAATTTTGACATAAAATTTAAATATTAAAATAGATGAATTAAAAAATAATTGTCTCCATGGGAGAACACGATATTTGGTTCTCATTCGAGAGGTCCAAGGTTTAAATCACAAGAGTGTGTGTACGTCGTGAGTGTGTGTGAGGGGTGGATGTGTGCGTGAATCCTCTATTGATAAGTTTAAATCTCTACCTTACGAGGGGTGATGGTTAGGATGAGAATGCTCAACCCTAAGCATCCAGGGTAGAGGTTTCTCACATTCCTCACAACCAAAATAATAATAACTATTATTATATAGAAAAATAAATGTAATTTTAATTTAATTCATTTAATAAAGAATGAAACCTTGTAATAATTTGATAAAAGAGTTCTAAAGGGTGAGTGATTGGTAAGTGCTTGTCTGGCCAGACACTCACCAAAAAGAAACATGGGTTCAAACCTTCGGGGGTGCCAATTTACATAGGTTGTAGTCTGATCTGAATCCTCTGAGTGTATGCTTAGTAAGAACCCTGAGCGACCAATGGTTTCCCTTTCACATTAGGTCAACAATAACAAGACAAATAAACTTGTTGAAACAACCCCTATAATTTAAACCTTAAGCTATGTTTATCTATTTCTAAAAATAATGTGATTGTAACCAACTTCCTGTATATTACAGGAATAAAAAAATGATTTGATAAAAATAATCTTCAATAAATACATACCAGTAACTAATTTCCATTAACCAATGAAAAAGATAAACACAATGTTCATGTTACCTAATGTTGACTTGCTTTGTTTTTTCTTTAGTTAGGATAGTGCACTTTAAGGGGGAATGTTAGAGTTAAAGTGCACTATGCCTCCAGTTTGACACTTGTCAGTTTCATTGACAAGTGTCATGTTCATCATATAGGCTTATGCCTATATATTGTAACATTTTTATCAATAAAATAATCCCATTAAGTTTTCCCTCCTAACATTTGGTATCAGAGCAGGCTTTCCCTGCCTTGTGAAACCCCTTGAGGGGGGATTAGGGGGATTTCCCTCAAGGAAATCCTCCCTCCCCCACATTTTGTTTTTTTTCACCATTTGTTTTTCGTTAGCTAGGGAGTATGCTCTCCATCCATGAGATGGATCAGAAACCAGAAGCTTTGGAAAACCAATGGCTGCTAAAAAAAAAATTTCTTAGAGTGATGTTGCTGTGAAAAGTGAAGTTGTGTGGTATGGATCGATAAAAGTTTTTTTCCCAGAAGCGCAGGAGGCAGCATGTGGAGTTTTGCCAGGTGCGCAGCATGTGGGAGTTTTGCCGGACCAGATTTCAACAATGGAATAAGTGATGATTGCAACTATATCTCCGTGGTGGCCTAACTGTTACCAACAATCCATGACCATTCTGTTTATAAGATAGATATGATGATTTCACTATTTTATTCCAGTAAAGACAGCCCAAATTGTAGCTTTTGCTGTTGTTGGTGCGTCTTACGTTAACAGAGCACATGGCCGTAGGGTAAGTATTATCAGTGGAGGTACCAGTTTTCTGGTAGGTGAAGCCCTCAATACCGGTGCCATTAATTTGGCCATGCTCTATCTCGGACGTATAATGCTTGGTGTGAGGCACTTCCCAGTGGACCATCAATTTTTTGGCGATGAAAAATAACACTGCGCAGCTGGCGATGAAAAATAACACTGCGCAGATCTGGTTGATCACTTGCGGCAGTCTTTTAGTTTGATTTTTTTTTACTGCCGTTTGTGGCGTGGTGGAAGAGTCAGACCTGAGGGCATGCCCCCTCCGCTTCTACTGTGGCTCCAGTTCCGTTTCAGGCTATTGTTCTGGTTCCTTCTTCGAATTTCCCGGTACTGCCGCTCCCCTCCGCTACCACCTCGACAGACCCGCCTCGCCGGCCCTGCCGCTCTGCCCTCGGCTTCCTCCTCTTCCTCGACGCAGCAGCAGCACGTGCTCGACACCAACGCCGGTGGTTCTTACGGTCACGACAGCAAATGCAATGACATTGGGTGCCGTTTAATAGTTATTTTTAATCTATTTTATGTTATAGAATGGCAGCCTGTATGATTCGCACTGAAAAAAAAAAGAAGCAGACAAGCAGAGCTGCAATGGACATGATCTATTTGTTTCAGAAAACATGGTGTGATCTATTAACGGATCCCGGATATTATTGCTGGCACTGGAAGTGCACCTATGATTGCGGGAATAGCAGAGTGGAAGTGCACCTATGATTGCGGGAATAGCAGAGTCGTGCGGCAGTCGTGCGATGGTGATTTTAGCACTACGAGAGTGCTAATTAACAGAGACAGAGAGTGTTGTTTCCCTGGCACGATGGGAGAGACGGTTCTTACCCAGTCGGTTCTGCAGTAGTGCAGATGCGGGAGACGTGGCGAAAAAAAACAATGTCACGGCGGAAGCAAAAGAGGAAGATGAAAGATATTTCAGTTGGTTACTGGCGGAACAGGGAGTTGTTGATGTAACGGCAGTTGCGGGAGTCGTCCATAATGTCGCACAGTATGATTGGCTGTGCATGCTGGTTCAATGGATCTGGCCCTATCTTCATCTCCGTAAGCAAATTTGTGAGCCACCATGAGTGCCCTAGCTTGGAACGCATGAGGACGATTCTGTCCTCATCTATTGGCTGCTACTTTTGGCACTATTGGTGTTTCTGCCAATGCACTATATCGACACTGTGATTTATTCTGCCTGGTTACTTGGCAACAGATACAGAGTTTTTTGAAGCAGGGAGTTAGTGGCGGCACATGTTGTGTTACTGCGCTGATAAGAGATGGTAACCTGGTGGTCTCTAATGCTGGGGATTGTCGATCTGTTATTAGCAGAGATGGTGAGGCTGAAGCCCTCACTTGTGATCATAGAGCTGCAAGGGAAGATAAACGAGAACGAATTGAAAATTTGGGCGGATATGTTGATTGTCGCCATGGAGTTTGGCGAGTCCAGGGTGTGCTGGCTGTGTTTTTTTTAGACTGAATTTTACTGTTGTTTTGAGATTTGCAGTGCCAGATGACAGCGCGGCTCCGGTGGCAGAAATTTGCCTTTGACGGTGGCGTCCGCGGCCGCTGCTGCGCCTCCGACTCGGCTCTGACGGTGCCTAATGTTCAAATGATTCTCCGCTGTCGTGTTCACCCCTGCGGGCACGGTGGCTGCCACCGACGGTGGCGGCGGCGACGAATTCTCTGGAGGCTCGCTGTCAATGGCGGACGAAGACTTTAGTATGGACTCACTGGAAGCTGCAGACGAGGGTTCGGTGTGGGCAGCTGCCAAAGAGGATAAGCGCATAGGGCACCTGAGCAGAGCGCCGGCAAGAAAATATCGGAGAAGACAGACATTTATAGTTTTTGCGCCTGCAGAATAGTCCCGTGCATCGCTCTAAGCGCAAGACCCATGGCTGGAAAAACCGTCACCGACATCCTGATGGGGGCCACGCGGGCAGAAAGCGGGGCGACAGTCGCAGAAGCAACAGGCCAAGGAAAAAGAAAAACAAGAATCAGCCAGGTAGGCCGACTACGCCGCCGCCGTCGCCGTCGTCGCGTCTAAAATTTCCATTGATGACAAGATTGCCCTGCTGTCGAAGAAGGCGACAGAGTTCGATCCCCGTTCAGATTTTGGATGGATTCCTGGTAGAGAAAGCTACAAGATCTGAAAATGTTTGCATTGACCACCAATCACAGACAAAATGTGAAGCCATTGTTGAGCTATGGCTACTTCCAGCCAATTTGAAGGAGGGTCTTCCATTAGATGCAGGCCTGGGGAAGCAGGGCATCGGAGACCAGTAGCGATTATGGGGAAGCGTTGGTACGGCCAAATTTGTGGATCTATGGTTTCTTTCGATCCAGCTGTACCATCTTTAGATGCTTGTACCTCTACTCTTGTAGTGTCGGCCAGTATGATGACGGTGCGCGACTTCCGAATCAACAGAACAAAGTCCCGCGGGTCATGCCAGGCCCGCCAGGCCGATCCTCGACAGCGTCGCCGCCTCCATCCCTGCAGAAATTGTCTGGTTCGATCACACGAGCTGGAAATCTAGTTCAGTTTAATGGCAGTTGGTGCGTGCAGTGGGGTGAAGACGTGCCGTCTTAAATGGGCAACAAGCCCATGAGAAGTGGGCTACACATGCATGATAATATACATTTTTTTAATATGGGGAAATGTTTTTTTTAAAAGGGCATTTTATTTAAAAGTGGAGGGACCACTTATTTATTTCAATGTATGAAACTTTATTCCCCCACATGGCCTTGTATTTTTTCAAAATAGAAGTATTTTTCTATTGAGGGGACCAATGGGCCTCTTTGGCCATTTGTTTCCACATGGAATGTGGGATTGGAAGGCTCTCATAGCCATTTTATTATATTCAAAGATGGATGGCCCATGTAATTTCCCTACGAGGGAAATTTTTATTTTTCTATTGAGGGGACCAATGGGCCTCTTTGGCCATTTGTTTCCACATGGAATGTGGGATTGGAAGGCTCTCATAGCCATTTTATTATATTCAAAGATGGATGGCCCATGTAATTTCCCTACGAGGGAAATTTTAACGTTGTTTTTATTTTCCGCCACAATGCGATGCCAGGAATATGTATTTATGAGGTTTATTTTGCTGCTTTAGATAAGGCTAATGATTTGTTCACATGATGAAGGCCCCTTTGATGGTGGAATATAGGGGTATTTATAGTCGTTGGAAACGTTTTTCCGCGACGGACACAATGGTGGTGTCATATTGTAATTTTGAGGCTGTTTCAATTCAGTTTTTTAGCCTCAAAGTTTTTCTACCTTGGAGTGCACTCTCGGTTGTACCCGACACTCCCAAGGCACTTGTATGTGATCCTTGTACCTAGTGATCTTTTCTATACACTTGGCGAATGCAGCGGCTGGTTACCCATGCATTTCGGTGGGATGACATGGTCACCATAAGGACACTTATACTAGGGACTACAGACATAGACACCTTAGACTCTATCCGAGGTTGTTTCCGGATCTACTTCTGAAGACTACAGACGAAGACGCTTCAGAAGATTCTCTTATTTTCTTCTTCTCTCCTCCTATTTTGATCTATGGCTCATTTTATTGTATTGAGTGCATTTTCGAGCAGACCGACACTCTTATATGGCTCGTTTTTCCTTTCATTAGGTGCATTTTCGGCAGAGACCGACACCTTCTAGATTGAGTTCACCATGAGGAGGGATTTCATACTCATGGTGAATCTAGTCAGTGACCTACGAGAGACAACATCCTCTGAGGATGACCTGCAGAGGCAACGGACCCGAAGAGTGGTCGACCCGGAGGCACCCATGATGACCCCGAGGCACTTAGACGGCTGACCCTGTGGCAACAGACCCGTGGAAGTGGCTGACCCTGAGGCAACAGACCGAGATGTATACACAGTGGATCTAGCGTTATTCACAGTTGGAGAGCCAAGAGCACAGAGCACGAGCCTAATCAGCAATAAGGTGGATGATAGGTTGTTTTAGAGAAGTCAACATTAAGGGGGAATGTTACCTAATGTTGACTTGCTTTGTTTTTTCTTTAGTTAGGATAGTGCACTTTAAGGGGGAATGTTAGAGTTAAAGTGCACTATGTCTCCAGTTTGACACTCGTCAGTTTCATTGACAAGTGTCATGTTCATCATATAGGCTTATGCCTATATATTATAACCTTTTTATCAATAAAATAATCTCATTAAGTTTTCCCTCCTAAGAGTTCAATAAACACCACATACAACATGTTAAAAATATTGTCACTTTAACACATTTTCACAGTTTTGTTTTAGATCTTAATAGCAGCTGGAGCATCAACCAGTGGTTATAAACAACGTGAAGGACATGGGTTAAGATATTTGGTACATGTCTGCGAAAAGGAGTGGTTATAGACAACGTGAAGGACATGGGTCACGATATGGCGTAAAGGTTTGACTAACTGTATGCATCGAAACAACCGAGGAAAGAGAGAAACCAAACCAACAATGAGGGAGGAGGAAAGATCATTGGCGAAGGAGAAGGCAAAGGTGGCGGTGATTGTGGGACCCATAGGAGCTGGGAAGTCTCATCTTGCCTCAACATTTCCCTACAAAGATCATTGATTGTATGCAAATAACCACCTTATTGGTCAATATGAACCTGTAAAAATGACAGCATGGCATTGAGAACTTCAGAATGCAGATGTAATAAATAATAATAATAACAATAATAATAAATGCAGATGTAAGAAATAATAATAATAACAACAATAATAATAAGCTGAAGTTTAGGATTTATCTATAAAATTAGAACACCAAACACTTCAGAATGCTTATTCATATTGACTTACTATTCCTGGAAATGTAGCAAAAGTGACAACCTTCTGTTCTATTGAACAGCTCCCCCATCAATTGAGCCATTATTTATAATAAAAAGCGATCAGCATAACTGAATTAAATTAAGCACATCTCTTCAAACTGGGTTCTCCTTTTTCCTCTTCCTTTTCAGATTGAGTCTCGATAATGCTACCACTAAGGTACTCGTTTTGAAAGACAATGCTACCACTAAGGTACTCTTTGTCTTCAAAACGAAGACGTGCCAGGCGGAGATTTCAGTCATGCCATCCAACTCATCATCTTCAATTGTTGCCTTCTTGACTGCAGAGGATCTAGAAGAAACTGCTTTCGTTTTGAATCATCTCGACGTATCACTGATACCCTGATACTTGGAATAAGGAATGCCAACAAAATTGTGATCCTTGACAGCAATTGAACCACATGATATAAACTGCACGAGAACATTGGAGGCCATCTGACATCTCAAACTGTTTACCTTCCCGTGGGATTTTATTTGGGAACTTGGGCTCCCTGGAGATCCACTTTTCGAAGGTGGAGGAGATATTTCTCCTCCCCTCAGCTCTGTGGGGTTTTGATGTTCATGTCGGTTCTCTTTGGATTCTGTCAAATTTGATGATCATCTGCTTCATGATCCAGTGAATAAGCTATGGATTCTGCCTTGTATACTTTGTACTCTCCAACCTCCAAAAGGCTCTAAGATGATTCCCCTCCATAAGATGTGTGTAGCTCCTTGTCCACGAGCGTGGGCTGAGGCACAGGCACCGGTGCCTGCCCTTAATGGATGATGATCGTCATGCTCTGTAGTCACTCTGTTGTTTGTCCCAATGTTGTGGGCACCCTGGAATGGGATTTGAGGCCCTTGTCCATTGCAAATATGTTCCATGGAATTTGTTCTCCTTATTGTGTTTTCTTCCACATTATTTGATCTCTGTCTATGGGCTACCAGAGCTCTGTTTGTGGAAGAGACTGCATCTTGGTATCTGACTGAATGAGGTCCTTCTTGCAAGGGATGTTTGGGATTGGACACCCTGCCAGTTGTGCTTTGTTGGTAACGATCTGCAGATACAAATCACAATTAATAATTATCCAAGCAGGCGATAAAAGCTTAGCTTTAGAATATATATTTATTTATTTTTTATTTTTTTTTTCGAAAAATCTTTTGCGGGGCTGCTTTGGTCTGAGAGACAACGAACAGGGGTTCTACACTGTCAAAGTCACCCGGGGTGCACCCGACCCTGCCCGCACCAACATTATCAATTGGATTTTAGATATCCAATTCAACGTTTCGGTAGGGTGAAGATTTGAACCTGAGACCTCCCTTGGAGGATTGCCCACTCCTCTCCAACTCACCTACAATACCTGGATAAAGGACCTCCAATTAATAAATGCAACATCTTAGACCTAGTGCTGCTAGATTAGAATATTTTAATATGGATGCAAGATCTTAGACCTAGTGCTGCTACAGAGTAAAATCCTTAGATCACATTTTTTTTATGTGACTAAAAAACATGCACCTCAAGATTTTGTCCACACACCCAAGTCGAAGCATAGAAGAAAAATTAGAAAACCATATGGGTAGTCCGCAAGTCCCTCAAAAATTGAAACGTAACTAGTAACAATAGTGCAATAAGATCGCAGAACAACAGTCAAAGGCTGACATTACATGCATAAAAAAAATTACGTGAAAGCAAGACGCCTAGTGGAATCGCATCATGAGCTGAATAAAGACATCCTGGAATGCATATTTTTTTTATATATTTTTAAGTATTACCACTAATCCTAACTTTACCAGGTGTCATTCAAATCTTAATTTGATAGGCAATCAACATTAATCGACATCCAGATTTATTTATGGGGTGGTCACTAGATAAAAGAATAAATGAATTGTATTTACGGTTGATTTCATTTTTTTTCATCTCCAAAAGTGATTGTGATGGCAACACTTTTACCTGCATCATTCCCACATGCTTGGAGTAGATCGAGACGATCCCCAAAACGATAATTTTCAATTTTACTTCTATGACCAAAGTCAAAGTCTTGTTTTTCCTAGGTATTTCTTTTCAATATTCAATGTCAAGCACTCCCAATAAATACATTAAATATAAATGTATCGGGGTATTTAATTTAATTGGTTATTTTATTTTATGTTTTTATTTTAAGAAAGTTAAATTCTAATATTTTAGAATTTTTAATCAAAGTTTGAGGTTCATATACCTACAATTTAATTATTTAAATATATATTAAATAAATTATATTATTTATAGTCCTTTTAAAGTCAAAGAACAATTTAAAATTTAAAAATTGTTTGGGTAGGAGTTCACTACTACCTACTACCTTTTAGGTAAGGGTTTCCAATGCACATGTTTGAGCTTGCACATTAAAGTTCTATGTGAAGAATCAAAGGGAACATAATATTAGGTTAAAGTTAGATCTAGATGAAATCAGAAAGATATCAAGTATGGAAGTGTTTGGTAGAAAAAGTATAATGTTTATGGATTTCAAAAGGGTGTAGCAGCATCAGGGAACAATAGGACTAATCATTTGAAATATCATAGCAGAGCAACAGAAGCACGAAGCCAACAAAGCAGTTATGAATATTCAAGTGGCATAACTATAGCTTTACATCATCAAAAACCATCACTAATTACGATTTCAAATGGATGGATGGATAAGCAAGATTGAAAATTCTTAAGAAAATGGATGTTGAATATTTGTATTTAAAAATTTGAGAAAGATCCAAAAAATGAATATAAAAATTTAGACTTTTTGTAAATAAATATGTAGATATCTAGTTATAGTATCTCAATTCAGATGAGAATTAAATGTTTGTAAACTCTCAAGCTTTATAAAAGCGGCTTGTGATTTATCAAGCCTAGGGGATCCAAGTACAACCTATTCTTCTCAAGCAAAAAAGAAATTATAAATAAATATTTGAAATAAAAAATTTTAGTCTCTTAAAGAAAATTTACTATAATCAAATTCAGTTGAAGGCGAAATAGTTGGTTCTAGTAATTTAAATAGGGAAGCTTTTGATGAGGGAAAGGAGACCTCATATATAACCAACAAGGTGTATAGAGGCATTTTATCAAGTAACCATCAAACCTTGAACCTAAATTTACCTTTTTTTTAGAGATGAGGGATTAAATTCTAATGATGATAAACATGATATCCCATATTTTTGTGGATCGAGCTTCTTTATGGAGGTTTTGATAGGTCATACTTTAGATAGGATATTTCAAGAGAGTGGTGATGTAAGGGCTTAGAACAAGTAGAGGAGAAAGATATAAAATGTGCTAAGTTCTTACCCTCTTTAGCTAGAGATATTTTAGGCCAAGGAAGTAAGGATGGTTTAAATAACCCTAGCAAGATCTCTTCCCAATCAAGTCCTCCAAATCAACATAATAAAAACACATCCTCTAGCATATATACTCTAAGAGCCTTGAAAAAAGGTGAAGGAGATACTGAGTATGATCAGGTGCTAGGGGTCTTGGGTCTTAAGATGAGTCAATCTCAAGAGTTTATAGTAGGAAGGAAATCCTACTTTAAAATTTCACAAGAAGAGTTGAGAAGGAAATTTTATATGGTAAACAAATATCTATAGTTGGGATTAGAGTAGGATAACCTCAAGGGAAAGGGTGTCAATGATCATCTTCTCTTTAAATTTCAAAGGGCTCAAGGTCCCTCATAAAATATAGCCTCAAAGTGTTTGATTAAACTTTATAAGCTAGGTATATTTTTAATCTAGGAGACTATTCTGGGTATAAAAAAAAATAATAGCCATTCTCGCCTCTCTCCTATTAAATTGGAACTTTGTAGGGTTATACTCAAAAGTAATATTAGAGGGAAATGTAATGGGATGGAATTTCTCCTTCCAGCTAGTTGGTAAGGTTTATATTAAGGTAGATATGGTTAGAAAATTACATTCTATGGAGCTAGGTAAGATTATTTCTAGTCATTTTTTATGGTCTTTATGATAGTAGAAGATAGTTTTGGGAAGAATTATCTATATAAGAATTTAAAAAATAAAATGTAGTGGTGGGAGGGGACTTAAATTTTGTAACTAAAAGAGCAAAAATATGGGGAGAGAAGATTATAATTAAGCCCCTCATTGAATTTTTCCTACAAAAAATCTAGAATACAGGGTTGTGTGATGTAGAACCTATTAATTAATGTCCACTTAAAGGAATCAAAGAACTAGAATATGAATATTTCTAAAATGTTGGACAAATTTTTAGTGTTTGGAAACCTCATAGCTACAAAAAAAATATTGAGTTCTTGGATAGATCAAGATGGGGGATGTGATAATTCACTGATTTTCTTATAGTTAGAAAAAATACCAAGAGAAACCAATAGGAACTTTCAAATTCAATGTTATTTGGTTGAAATATCAGGAATTTATTAATGTAGTAAAATATGAGTGGATACATATTGACATAATAAAAGAAGAGACAACTATGTTTTAATTTTCTTAAAATTTGAGAACCAAATATGCTACAATTGCATGGGCCAAAGGTAAATATTGGGATGCAGAGGTAAAGACAATAGACATAGAATCTAAATTAAATCATTTATATAGTCACAAAGGCAATGAGGTATTTTCAGACAAGGAGAATTTGTAGGTCAAGAAGTTGAAAAAAAAAAGAGGGAACTATTAGAATGGGAAGATGTAAAGTGAAGTCCTTTGGTTGGAAAGGGGATGAGAATACAAAATTATTTCAAAAGTATGCAAATCAAAGAAAAATGATAAATATAATATAGGATATGAATGGGGAGGATGGAAGAAATATGAGAAGGTTTCAATAAATAAGGAGATTAGGAGTATCTCACTTTAAGAAAATTTACCAAGAATCCAATAGAGAAAATATTGAAGAAATCATTAAGCTAGCACTTTATCTACCTAAGATGGTCATTTATGAAGTTAAATAGACTTTGATGACAAAAATCATTGAGGAGGAGCTACAAACAATAGTTAAATATTTTCATAAAGGAAAGAGTCTAGGACGTGATGGTTGGTTCATTGCATTTTATATGGGTTTTTATGAGTTATTGGAAGAAGACCATTTAAATATGGTTGAGGAATCAAGGACTTATATGTAGGTACTCGGGTCTATCAATATATTTTTTTTGGTCTTAATTCTTAAGAAGGATATCCTAAAATCGTTTGGGGAGCATAGGCCCACATTTTTATGTAATACTCTCTACAAAATCATCTCT